>JASDQU010102755.1:275470-305724 GCA_032191745.1 Picea mariana | reverse complement strand
ATTCGTAGATATACCCGTAACAAAGTAGGACTTTGTATAGCATAGACATTACTTAGATGTAGTACCAGTAACTGTGAATCAATTCATACAACCAGATGATGGATTCCAAGTGAAATAGCATCGGTCAACAATTCAATGACTGCACTATATTCTAAGATATTGTTAGTTGCACGACCGAGGCAAACACTGTGTAGACTGATTAACTCGTTCATAGGTGCATAGATTTCCCAAGCAATGGATGCTAAGTTCTAAGTACTATGACTAGCACCATTGGCGAAGCCAATGTGGGGTAGAGAAGACACCGACATCTGGAAACCAAGCACAACGYAAGGTAAGCAGCGTAGGGTCGAAACCAAATAATGAAAAAGAACACAAAAGTATGATACAGTAAAAATACAAGCACTCATGCAAAGATATCTTAAGCATAGTATTTCTTCAAGTAAATCCCATTTCTGGGTTCACTCAAAGGAATGCCATCATAATCTACTAACTCATAGGCTCCCTTCTCCAACACTTGTTTGATGATATAAGGGCTGCGCCACATAGCCTCGAATTTCCTGGCCCCTAGTAAATCATGATATTATTCATAGAGGATAACTAGATCACCTTTGGAGAAAACACGCAGTATGACATGTTTATCATATTGGGATTTTATGTGTTTCTTCTAGGTTTCAATAACCAGGGTGGCATCACGACGGGTTTCGTCTAATCGCATCATATACAATAGACGTTATTCCTCGGTAGAGATGTTTGGGAGAAGTTCAATGACTAGTTTCAATGATGGTATCTCACATTCAATCGACATAATATCTTCGAAACCATACACCAATTGAAAAGGAGTAAATCCCATGACAGACTTCACGAATGTCTGATAGGCCCATAATGATGAAAAAACATCATGTGGAAACTTTTCTTGTGAATTCCTATTATCCATCGAAGCATAGTGATAAGAACCCTTTTATTTCTTCAACTTGGTCATTGGTCTGTGGATAGTATGGGGTTGAGTTCTCATGCCGAATACCCAACTTTTCAGTAAGCTCAGACATCATGAAATTTCAAAATGGCTACCGTGATCAATGATGATATCTTGTGGGATTCCGAATCATGTGATGATATTATTGAATATGAAAAGGGATGTAATTTTTCCGGTATTATTTAATGTAGGCATTGCCTCAACCCATTTCGTGAAATAATCCATGACTACGATGATGTATCCATGCCCACTAGCCAAGTGAGGGTTACATGTCATGAAATCAATGCCTCATTTTGCTAAAGGTCCAACAAAAACTATAGGGTGTAAAGGAGAGGGATGAGATCTTATCTTGTTATTGTACGTTTGACAAGCATGACACTTCTTGACGACAGTTATACATTATTTAAACAAAGAAGGCCAGAAGTACCTTGCTCATAAGATCTTTTGGGCAGTGGCATACCTAGACATATGACCACCACATGCTCTAGAATGGAAGTCATTCAAATCTTTCTCAGCCTCATCAAAGGTGAGACAACGTTGAAAAATAGAGTCAACACCACGACGATAGAGAGTGTCACTGAGAATGATGTATTGAAAATTTTGATATCGTATGTGACGATGGTTTGTACTAGAGAGGTTGGTCCAGAAAGTTTGAGTTTGGAGATAAATGATAATATCTCCATACCAAGTGTCATCAGAACTAATCAGAAAAAAGGATTCATCATGTAAGGAATTCTCTGCCACATTTTTTGTCTCAGCAGAGGGAAGGTCACATATCAATTCAGAAAATACCAAATATTTATAACACTTAGCATGTTCAAACTCTAAGTTGAACTCTTGGAGAATCACTATCCATTTGGAGTATTTTCCCCCTAGCAATTGGCGTGTAAGGATATGATGCATAGGGTTGCAATCAGAAATGATAGTGGTCTTGCGTAATAAATATAGTGACTAAAACGTTGGACAATTTGAACAGTTGTCGAGGCTAGTTTTTCCACATGTAGGTATTTGACCTCGGTAGTCATGAGACTCCAACTCAAATAATAAATTACATGTTTGTCATGAAAATCATCCTCTTGGAATAAAAACATGGCAATGCTAGAGTCTAAAGCATCGAGGTAGAGGAAATAGTCTCGACTATAATCTGGTGGGAAAAGCAGTCGTGTTCATGTTAGGGCGAGTTTCAAATATTTGAAGGATTTGTTGGTAGTCTCATCCCATATGAATTTGTAACCGTTCTTCAACAGTCGAGTAAATCCTAGAATTAAATCAACATAGTTGGGAATGAATTGACGCAAAAATTTTGCCTTCCCTTGCAAACTTTGGAGCTGGTGTAAAGTAGAAGGAGGAGGTAAATTAAGGATGGCCTCACCTTCAAAGGATCCACCCTAATTCCATGAAGTGACATAATAAAACCTAGAATTCAGCCGAACTCCACACAAAAAACACATTTGTGTGGGTTTAAGCGTATATAGTAGTAACAACAGTGAAGGAAAATGGCTTGGAGATGGGCTGAGTGGTCTTAGCAATGCATGGAATGCGTTAGTAGATCATCGAGATGCAGTTGTACGATGCACTTGATATCGTGAAAAGAATAAGACATGGCACATTGAAAAGTTCCACCAACATTCTTCAAACCAAAAGGTAGTTTCCGGTAGGATAAAGTACCCCAAGGACATATGAAATAAGTTTTGTGTTGATCCATGGGTAAAATGTTAATCTGATTATAGCCGAAAAAACCATCCATTAAAGAGAATATTTCACTTCCGGCATAATCGTCGACAATCTGGTCAATGAAGGGAATTGGAAAGTTGTCCTTGGGACAATCTTTATTAATATCCCTATAATCGACACATAAACATATCGTGCCTTGTTTTTTATTAACTGGAACTAGATTGGATACCTAATCAGTTAAAGCAACAGGATAGATAAATCTAACCTTGAGAAGTTTTTCAACTTTGATTTTGATACAGGTGACTTTATGGGGGTGGACTAGGCGAAGTCTCTGTCGAACGAGTTTAGCATTCAGGTAGGTATTAATTTCATGTACAATGATATCGGGGTCAATACCCGAAATCTCTTCATAACTCCAAGAGAAAATGTCACATAATTCTTAAAAAATAGATTTATAAGTGACGACATCGTTATTGGAACAAGCAACTCCGATATGAACAGTTTCAACAACTCAAGGTTTAATAGATATGTAAAGAGGAACAGTGGGTGAAATATTACTCAGGTTCCCTTCATAAATCACATCGTGTGTTGACTCGGGAACAGAGAAAATGACAACAACGGTCGACGGAGTTGAAATCCGTTGGTAACTCTCTAAAGTGTGTTTTTCCAGGAAGAGAATGGAATGATGATGTCCATCATCCCAGGGGGTGTCTTCCATAGACATAAAAGATATAATCATCTCGTCGGTAGGAAAAATGACATGAAATGGATTGGGAGATGAATCACTAAGAGAGGGGGTAGAAGGGGTTGTCGATTGAATGGCTTGATAAGCCGACTCAATCGGACTTAAAGGAAGTCACTCACCATAGCGAAGATAATCAACCAGGTAAGGTACTATCCACAAGTCGTGAGACATGGGGGTTTCATGAACATAGGTGGAAATCATGTTGATCGAGGCGACAAAAGGAGGTGGAATATTGGGTGGTGGGATTGGGAAAGTACCCATCAAAGTGGAATCTTTTAGTAGACCCACACCGACATTCTCATACCCAGGAGGTGTCTTCAAAATAAAGGGTATGTTTCTAGTACGTGAATCAATGTTGAAAAAGGCCAGTTGGTCTATAGTAATGAATTTTCCTTGGTGTGGAAAACGTTCTACACAGAAAAGGGTAGACACAACTGCGTGCATAGAATCAATCTAGCTACGGAAAAGTAAGAGGTTATAATTGACCAATTTTCCTTTCAAAGTAATAGACAACAAGGGAAGTACACCATAGGGTTTAAAACCAGAGTCATTGAAGGCCTTAAGTGTGTTGTGTGATTCAGTGAGGGGAGGAGAGCCAATGGATTTCCAATAGGAAACAAACATTACGCACGTTGAGGCACCCTCATCAATAACGGTTCTACGGATGTTATTGTCTGTGACAACAACTTGTATTTGAAATTCTAGCTGAGGGGGTAGCCTTGGGATGTGATCTTCTAGGTAAAAAATTATCAAATTTGTATATGTAGGATCAATTCCACCAATAGCCTTTAACAGTGCCTTCCGTTGAGCAGGACAACTTTGAAGGACTTTGAGAGTTGACATCATGGAGGGTGCTTGTGCAAGATCTTCTACAATATTGTAGCTTTGAGCAGCACACGCATGAGGATTAAAGGCAGACTTTCAAACAACGCCCTTTGGAGGGGGTTGGAGAATTGTATCAGGGCTCGGTTGTTCAAGATGAAGAGGACTGTTGGGAGGTGAAGTTGAGGGAGGCGGTTGAACCAACGAAGGTGGTATATTGTCAAATGTATACTTTGAGGAAGAGTAATCTTTGGCCTGAGTAGTAAGTGTAACGTGATTCTTTTTTGAATCACCAGTACACATAAGGACATAGGAAGTGTTGGAAGGATAGGATTGGTCATGAATGACCAATTGGGCCTGTTGTTGAGAAGGGAAAGGTTGGGACAAAACGACAGGTGTGGGAATATTCACGATCCCTTGAAGGCACTTAGTGACCTTAGCACGTCTTGAACAATATTTCATGTAGTTATCATCACCACAGATAAGGCAAGGGTATCGGGGCTTGCGCTTATCCTTATCATCAACAGGTTGCGTTTTGGCTTTCTCATATTGCAGATTATTTTTATCCTCCTTATTCTTACCCTTGCATTTTTTAGATTTATTTTTTCCGACAAGGGTAGATTGAATGGAGTTAACCTCAGCGTTTTTTCTAGTGGAAGGAGTAGAAGTTGGAGAATTTTGAAAATTAGAAGCAATATATTTGGGATCGGTGTGGGAGGCTTGCATAGATTGAGATTGACCCTGGAAGGTGCCAATCAAACCATTAGCCATATAAGAAGCAGAAGAGATAGTTGAGGTAGCGGTGGTAGAAGGACAAGGAGCATCAGGGAGTAAGTCATAAAGAGTGTTCGTTTGCGAATAAACAAGATCTAGGTACTGAGCACGATTGATCGCCTTCTCTTCAGTGACAACTCCACCCATGGAAATGTCATGAGAGATTCTATTCATGAATGATTTCGTGAACCATTCGGCCAATAAATGATCGGGAAGGTTGAGTTTGATCAAACTTCGTCTTCGTCTCCACTCATGGATGTGATCGGAAATATGAGTGGCTAAATTTTTCTTGAAGGAACTTAAAATATTGGTTCCTATTTCATAGCAGAATGGCAATTGGTAATGTGTGAGGAAAGCCATGTCTAGGGTATTAAAGTCAATGAAGAATCCTCGTGGTAATTCTATATACCACTTTGCAGTTGAACCCGTAAGAGTTTGTTGGAAGAGTTTTAACTAGATGGATTCATCCATCAAAGAGTTGGACGAACACCAAAGGTGAAAAGTCATTACATGGTTGGTTGGATCTTCTCCTCGTTTACCGTCAAATCTGGGAATGTCGGATGGTAACTTGGACGGTATAACGGGCCAATGGGGAGAATGTAAGATAGGTTCATTCAAGATTCTAGACAAGTCGGGTAGATCCAAAGTGGCTAAAAAGGGTAATTGTCTATTCACATGAGGGTACTAGTGACTTTGGGGATGGAGTCCCATCGGTATACCAGTAGGACCGTAAGCAATTTGTATATGAGGCGAAGGTCCTAACAGATTCATACATGAGTGTGGAGGCATGTAGCCCATAGGGTTGTACTAATTAGGGATGTTCCCTTGGAAATGGATACTAGAATGAGCATTCCAAGCCCAAATGGGATTGGAAGAGCTGAGATATGACTGGCCCGAACTAGGGGGTATGAAAGAGATAACTTGAGATTGTTTCCCCCTAGATTATTGTGGATTTCCTTGGATGAGAAGGTTCCAATACTGGGCTAGTGATCCTGGTATGTTTTGTCCATAGGGTGGGGTATAACCTCCAAGCGGGGGTTGTCCTCTAATCAAGGGTGCTGTTCCAATTTGGATGTGACCTCCAAATTGAGTTTGCCCCCCAGTGTTATATTCCCCTCCAACAAGAATATGATAACTAGGAGTGAATGATCAAGTAGAGCCTCCAATTGGATTGGAGCCAGTTGGGCCAAATCCTCCTATAAAAGGTGGATAAAACCCTCCAGAGGGGGCTTGGGAAGGCATTCGAATGAAACTAGAAGTAGCATTGTACCCAGGAGGAGTAAAAAATCTAGAAGCTTCAGATAAAACTTGGGTAGGAATAAGGATAGAAGTATTTAAAGAATTGTACCCATGAGGAAGATATGGGATAGGTCTAAACGAAAGTGGTGTACCAATGGGAGCTTGGGTATCCACTGTATTCCTAGTGGGAATAGTCATAACGTGTGGGACCATTGTGGAATGGGCCATCTGAAGAGGAATGGTCGAACTAGGACCAACAGACTGTGCATCTGAATGTAATGTCTCTAAATTAATTTCAGCAACCATTAAATTAATAACTACAGTAAAATTTAAAAAATTACTTAATCTAGCACATTCGCAATCTAACATTTCAAGTCATAAAATTTAATAACAATTTGATTCAAATAATTCACATCACTAACCTGAACCTGATGTTGTCGCTTGCTTCTTTAGCTTGCTCCTTTAGATTGCTCCTTTAGCTTGCTCCTTAGGACACCCCAAAACCAACCTCCCTGCCGACTAGTAGCGCCTAGCCCTAGGACATCAATGGATGTCCTAGCCCTCCAAGCCCAAAACCTCTGCAGCCCCCCGGTGCACTGTAAATTCCACTGTTAATTTCACTCTGCTCAATCCTCCAAGCTCTCCCCCTCCCGTAGAATGAATCCCCATCATCCTTCTCCACTTCCCTTATTCCTCCTTCATCGCCCTTCCTACATTAACTTCCCCCACCAAATACCTTATCCCTTTCTTAATTGCCTTATCCATTCATTTATTACTTACCCTTACGTATTGGTTACGTTATCCCTTGTGGGATACGTAACCCCATTTAAACATTAAATTTTTATTATCCACCCATTATTAATACTTTATTAATTAGTTAATTAATTAATAATCAAATTAATTATATTATATTATAAATTAATCAAATTAATGAAATTAATTTAAACATTATATTATATTATCCACCCCTTATTCAATACTTTTTTTTTTGGATTATTTATTAAATTAAAACATCTTAATAATTAAGGGTCGTTACACTGAACCAATGAAGAGATAGCAAGTTATACTAGCAAAGTGATCTAGAGGTATCGTGTAGTTAGCAGACGTTTTGGGTAGTTCAGAGACGACAGGTATATCAACACCTGCCCCCAAGCCGTAAAGGTCCCACACTGTAGCCAGGGTTCAAAATATATCGGTGGTCCAAAAGGGATCCTCGTTTTCCAGACTGGTAAGAGGTTCAGTTGGTATTCCATAAGTGTCAACAACAAGTTCTCTGGATGAATTCAGTCAGAGAATACGTCTCTCGTATCCAGGAGGTATTCAGAAAGCATCTAGAAAATCAAAAACAATTCAAAAATTGTCTAAAGAGTCAATTATTTCTGTTTGTGAAGGTATTTTTTCCTGGACCTCCCTCTATTGAGGAGATCCCTCCAGTGGATTAGTAGGCAAGGGTTGAGAACCTTCCAAATCTTATAGGGGTAGTCCTTGCATCCTACGTGAACGATGTGGAGGGTCAATGTTGGATGAACCAAATATTTTACAGAAAAAATCTATGGCCAACTATAAGAACAAACAACACTTGCTAATAAAATCTAGGAATCAAACCAAGAAAACAAAACCTTCTTATTTACAAGTCACTAGTTGGTGATGAAATCCAACATCGCGAAGTTAAGACAATAAGGGGCTAGGATAGAGCAAGTGGAAAAGTTACATTGACGACCTGCTTCATAGACTTACACCCTAGTGCAAGCTCCCACACATAATCGTGGGTATAGCCTCCAAGGATCCCGAGTGAGTTTGGCCAACGTTGATTCTAGGTACCGTGAAGACTTACCCCTCCACAGTCACCTCGTGTAAGACCCTAACAACATAGGAAACTAAGGCTACCAAGAATAACAGTGATGCATGGGGAAGAAGTCCACAGTCTAATCCACGTGCAAAGGTAGGGTATCTAGCCCAAAATCAACTTGAGAGGCTTCCACTCATCATTGTGGGTATACCATTCAAGCGACCCCCATAATACGCACAATCTCTACATCGAGACCAAAAAAGCAGGGTGAGTAACTCTGCCAGTCTCGATGCGACCTCAAGTTTGACCCTTGTGTGAGAAGGGCTTCCCATGACAAAATGTTGCAAATGGATTTGAACGCTCCCTATCACAATATGCTATTGTGTGTTTTGTTCTTTGGAGAGTGTGTCTCATAGCCTATTCCAAATATCTAGCCTAGCTAATGTTGGTGTAAAAGTTCCCTAGAAAATAAAAGTTATTAATTGAATTTTAGATTTCGCAATGTTTTTTAGAGGCTGTTGTTTACACAAGAGCGAGACAGGAATGAAACCAATGTTGTGTAAGACCTTGACCCAATAATACGCAAATAGAAATGAATGATGCAATCTTTCATTCAATGAACTCTATCTACAGCAAGGAGAAGGTATTTTTCTGGAATGATGTAAGCTACGAAATGTACTTTCTTTTTCTTGAATGAACACAATTGCAAACAACCATAAACAATGATATTTCTCAATTTTCTCTTCTTTTGAATGGAGAAAACTTTCTTATGTATGATTACTTTAAAAGAATAAGTGACGTTAAGTCTTCCTTTTCAAAACCAAAACAGGGATATAATGAAGAAAGGACAAGTAATCAAAGAAAATTGATACTCTCAACAAGCACCCAAATCAAACTTTCAATGAAGATAAAAGAAAAAATGATAAGAAATTGTTTCATCAAATGTAAATGAAAAATGACTTTCCAATCATCAAGCAATCTAGAAAATGTAATCAATCCAAAACTTTAAATCCAATCAAAAGGATTTTAATCAAGCAAGCACTCAGATGCGAAATCATATATTATATCCTTGTTGATAAAAATCAAGAGGTAACACTGAAAAAATGACTAAGAAAGGTGTTTGATCTCAAAAAACCAATCGACAACAAGTTTCAAACTCAAAAATCAGTCACATACTAGCATTAAAAGTTCTTCCTAGCTGGCTAATGAAAAACTGTGCATCAAAAGATGACAGGACCCAAACCAAAAAAAATTACAGATGTCATCGCAACCTAGAAGTAGATTACAATGCATAAATCAAAGGTTTCTTGAGGCTAGCTGTGGGTAGGTCGCAGAAAGTACGCACTAGGACAAACAGTTAGGGTGCGGAAATCAAAAGTTTCAACAGACTGTGAATGGGTACACTGCGGAAGTGTTTGTAAAAAAAAGAAATTTGGAAAGAGTTCAAAGGGTTTAAGCGAACTTTCAAATCCAGAGGGTCTGGATGGATGCCCCATAGATTCAGAGACTGAAATAAAGTGAAGAAAGGTAGGCTAAAATAAAATGTCCAACAAAAACCACAAACAAGTCGTATCCCTAGTGGAGTCACCAATTTTGTTATTGGATAAATCAATGAATGCAGACATAGCCTAATCTCCTTAGATCCACCTAGATCTAGAACAAAACAAGGTAGGACATGACACTTTCCCTAAGTTACAATCATTGAATTTACGACCAAGGAAGGAATATATGACATGCCTTTAGATATCGCTTCCTTATATCTTTATTGTTCTTGCTTCACTTCGGTTCTCTTGTGAGATCATATCTGTAATGACATAAATAAACCAAAGTGAAAGAAACAATAATACATTCAATGAAAACCTAAACATGTGATCAAGGAGTCATGTAATAAAATGCTAATGATTTTATGGGAAAGAAGCATGTCACCGTATTATATTAACTAAAAGTGGAAGATACAACCAAATTGACTTGATATCGCAGGTTCCCTTTCAGTGGTCCTTTGTTCCAACACACACATACACTTGCTCCAAATTTGTATGAATATGGTCCACAAAATCTTTATGGACAAATGGAGACCTCAAGCATCAAATGGAATAGGATCCTTCACATAGTCTTCACCCTATTCATTCAACAATTCTTTGTTCAATTTCGCTTAACCTTTTCCATGAGAAACCCATCATTATATAAGAGAAGGTGCAGTAGTTAAAAGGATAAGGATGATCTCACCAAATTAGAGAAGCCAGTAGGATCACAACCATACAGACGCCACCTCACATTCTAGAAGATTTTTCTTCTAGAAACTTTGTGAACTTATTTCTTCTTTTAGCTTTCAAACGTCGTCGCACCCTGCCTATATAGCAGCTTGCAGAAATAAATGATTTATGCACTATGTACTACTGTTAGCCTGCGAAGTCATTCTAAAAACATGCCTTGTAGAGGAAGAAATCAGTCATTTTCTTCATGTAAAAGATTCTTTTGAGAGCATGAACATATGTTTGTAGAATAATCATCAGGGTGACCAAAATAATGTGTAACAATAATTTGTAACAATTTTGTGTTTTTGCATGACAACATGACACCTTTATTTCCTAGGGGCCTTGAATTAAAAACACAAAAAAAATATGTCAATGAAAATTATAAAAGACACAATGAAACATGTGAAATTTGGTGTTTCAAAAAGTAAAATTTGAGGTTTCAAAAAGTAAAATTTAGGGTTTCCTAAATGAATTTTGAGGTTATTTGGTAGTTGAGAGTTTAACATTTTTCAAAATTCCCTTTTTAAAAGTCCACTATGCCCAAATGAAGTCTTAACAATTTTATTATTAATGTCATTCAAGTAAAGGATTTTATTACAAACTTGTAATCAAAGTTTAACATGATAAATAACATAACAATTAAAACTTGCACAAAGTGATGGAATTCTCAAATGTTTTCTAATCTCTTATATATATATATATATATATATATATATATATTCTCTTAATACGTATATTAAATCTAAAACAAGTAATCTTTAATCAATTTATTTCATTTAAAAATTCAAATGAAAAAATGGTGTTATTTTTTTAAGAAAAGTTTAAGGCTCGTAAAATTGATGTGTTTGTAAAATTTCAATTGTGTATGCTCGCCAATAATATTTGACATATATTCTTTTAAGTAGTGGAATGAGTTCATATGAGAAAATCTTGATTGAATTAATTTTGTATTTACTCTTTTAAGTAGTGGAATGAGTTCATCTGAGAAAATCTTTATTGAATTAACTGTGTCTTTCCAAAGAACACATAGATGAAAAAAACATTGGTTTTTTTTTTTAAGTTGAAGGCTCATGAATTCAAAACTATTTTTTTCATTCTCTAATAATCATTCTTTAATGGGTCTAAGAAATGTTTAGTTGAATTGATTTTATTTTTTCAAAGAGAATAAGTTTATAGAAAATGCATAATTTTGAGAAAAAGTTCAAGATTCTTAAAAAATAAAGTTTAATGCATATTCAAAACTTATAGCTCCCTTCTACTCCTTAACACATATTTTTTAAGGTGCAGATTGAGTTTTTTAAAATTTGACTTATAATTGAATTATTTCAATCCGCCAAAGTGCTCAACTAATTCACTTATGCATTTAAGACCAAAATTTGGTGAGATTGTAGAATAATCAATATAATATAATTTACCCAGATCAAGGGATGAAATTGACTTTGAATAAGTCCAAATAAACATGCAAGTGTTGTTGGACAACTATGGAGCCAAAATACTCGAACGAAGAAGATAAAACAAAAATAAAAATCTTCATTTCATGAAATATAAGTGGAAGAATCGATCGTCAGAAGCCTGGATAATCAATAAAATAGGAAACCATCAAATTTTCTTTTTCTAATATAATAAGACAAAAGAAAATAAAAAACTTTTTTCCAAAATTCAAATGGGGGCCCCTTTATTTTTGTAAAACTTTAAGTGGAGTTGTTGAGGCCTCAACACTAAAAAAAAGAGGTTGAGACACTCTATGATGCTAACAAATATGGTTGAGCATTGATTCAAGTAGAGGTCGTAGAAAAAATTATCCATCGTCTCTACATTAAATCTTCTCCCTATAAATACAGTACCTATTATAATTTATTAACATATTTAGATCTTTCATATATGTTTCATCTATTGCTTGATTCTTGATTATTTCGTTTGGGGGTGTCTTTTGGAGGAATAGGAAGGGTTTAGGTAGGGTTTATGTCTATTAGATAAAGGCATTTTAAAATTTACACTGAATTACTAATGATTTTGTATGTTTAGTCAGTGGAATTTTAATTGTTTGCAAATTAATGAAGTCTATCTCATAGATGCATGATCATTTTGGAATTATAAATTAATTTATTACATAATCATAAAAAAAATTAGTTCTAGTAAACTTTTTGGAATTTGAACTCTGTATATCCAACAAAATTTAAATTCCATAAAATTCAATTCAATTATATTTAACTGTGTAAATCTCCATAATCAAATAAATTAGTTTACAAATAAGAGACAAGGATCTATCTAATCTTGTAGAAAAAATCCCTCTATTGTTCAGAACTTGGAAATATAGAAAGTTAAATTTTCAATCGATCTATAAATATGATTGGATGTTTGATGAGCTATGTCAATTCAGAATTGGGAAAAACTGTTAGAAAAACAAGATCACGGAGCAATAAAATAAAAACAAATGAGGAAAAAAACACAGAAGATACATAATACAATAGAAACACAGATATGCGTGGTTCACCCAGTGTGGGCTACATTCACTAGAGAAATTTCCAGGTCCTTCCTTTTTATTATCCAACAAATGAAGGGATACAACCTATATCACACCCGTTGTAACTTCCTCTTCTTTCTCTCACAATATCCTCTCCTAGAATACAATAATCACAATGATGCATACCCACAATACATTTCCCTCTTAGAAGAGGGTTTTCTTCTAGGGACAAAAATACCCTAACATAAATTCTACCATCAGATCTGCGACCTTATAATGAACGGTCCAGATTTACTATGAAATTAAAATATACCTTTACAAGGAAATTTTTCCTTTGGGTGCCTGCTTGCCCCCAGACCGCCCAGCCGGGGGGATGAGCCCCCTAGACCCCGCAAGGGGGAAATCCCCCATGCAACCCCCCCCCCTGAGTGTTGGGGTGTACAATATTCCAGGGTGTACATTCTTCATGGGGTATAAACATGGCTGGAAACAAATACCTATGAAACAAGAAGATAATGAGGCTCCACAACTTCCCTCTATTGAAATTCCCTCTATTGTTCAGAACTTGGCAATATAGAAAGTTAAATTTTCCATCGATCTATAAATATGATTGGATGTTTGATAAGCTATTTCAATTCAAAATTGGCAAAAACCCCTAGGGGAATTTTTCAACCATGCACAAATCTTGGGTCATGGTAAAATTTTGTGGATGCCTACTTTTTTTTTCCATATTCTTATCAGATTTTTTGTTGGAAAGAGGGTTAGTTTACTACAAGATTATCTTACTCCTAAGAGGCGATTGCCAAGGTATGACCTAACATTGCAACTGAGAAAAACAATATCCTTGTTTCATGGATGGAGCTAATGCATGCTACATATAAAAAGCACATGAATGTAAGGTATATAACCTCAGTAATGACCTATAGGGAAACTATATTTCTAGGGGATACTATGGTACACTGAAACCACATTTTAGTCATGGAATAAGAATTAAAATTATTTCTATTTTGTTGACTACAACACGTATTTCCTTAGGTTGTGAGGGACATAAAAGGATTTCTAAGGTGTTGATTGTGTTGTTGTATAATGGTTAACTAGTGGGAGTTTTCCATCGCTAGCCCAAGTTCGATTCCTAAAGGGATGATGCCTCGGGACATTACCTTTGGAATATAACCCTAGAATCCTCAGAGTGGCATGTTTTTTTAATCTTCTATATTACACACATTCAAGGAAGAGACTACATTAGAGAAGCACATCAAGAACACATGTTGTTACACATTATTTTTGTCACCCCTATGATAGTTAATGATGTACACCTATCCTTTGTCTTTAGAAGGATCAATGACCCGAATCCCTGAAGAAGAATGAAGACACATTTTCCCAGAAAAATGAAAATTGTCTTTTCCTTTGTAAAAGAAAATATCAAGAAGGATCATCGCACCTTGCCCAGTGTTAAGGGTGCGGCGATTCCAAATCATCGCATGTCGCACCACAGTGGCCTGCGACGTCGTTGTACCTTGCTTAGTGTTAATGGTGTGGCGATTTTACGTACGCAGGAAAAAGAGAATCTTATCGATGCTTCTATAATAGAAGATTCGAAGGTGAGGTGGCCTCCAATAAGTTTGTAACTAAGGCGCCTCCCTGATCTCATGGGATCATCCTAACCTCCTCACCCTATCTTTTTTAGCTTATAAAATGAGGAGAGTTCTCATGGGGAAAGTTAGCTTAGTTAGTCTAGCCAAGAATTTGGGCCTATAATGGCTATGAGCTTTGTTTTGCCAAGATAGATTGTGAATGACTATCAAATCTACAGTCCCAGAATCCATGGAGAAGAAGTGTGTGGGAAGCAAGGAACTGTTGGAAGGAACCTGACAACATCAAGGCATCTTGTTGTATATTTCTTCTACATTTTTTAATACATAATACTTTTCTTTCGTATATGAAAATTACTTGTCCATATTTTATGATTCCTTGATCACATACATAGTTTCATATCGAATAGACTCTGTTATTCTTGTCTTCGTTGGCTTGTGTTTCTTTTTAAATACTTCTCCATAAGCTTATGACAGAGCTGGGATCACATTGGTAAGGTTAGGTCTACTACATTTAAAAGGTATGTTTTAGATCCTCTTCTTATTTGGTAACTGAAATATAAGGAAAGTTTAGTATAATGCCATGTTTTGTTCTAATTTCTTGTTGAAGTTAGGGATATTAGTTTGTGTCCGCACTTACCGATTTATCCGATAACACACGCACATAGTCAAGAAGTATTTGTGGGAAGGTTAACCAACCAGATTTCTATTCCATCTTCATGAGTATATATACATATGAAACATGGTTGGAGTAGTTGCACCCACTCCAATGAATCTTTAGTTAAGTGAGTTTATCCTTTAATATACTTTATTACATTTATTATACATTCTTATGCTAATATATAATGTATGATGATAATTACAAGGCCCTAAGAGGCCTCCCAACATCTCCCCCACACTCAAATTCTTGCTCATCCTGAGCAAGTGTGGAGATAATTAATGAATTGTTATTCTTTAGCCTTTGTCTTCAAACCAATGAATTCTTGTGCAGTCAGTGAGTCTCACAACACTTTTCTCCCACCCAACAATGGTCCACTTGATCTCGTTGTTACACCTTTCTCTTTTGCGCCTTTAGAGTGGTGAGTGGCTTGTCCTAGGCTCATCATTCCCCTGCACACACCCTATGGGTAAAAATCATGCTTCAACCAACCTATCATTTCTCTATTTTCTGGCTTCTGAGGTTATAACTCAGAAACTATTCTGCAACTTTTATACCAGGGGGTTTAATCAATTTATTATTTCTTATGCCATCATATTGTATTTTTAGCTCTAGTGTGTGTGTATGCCATCATCTTGTCTTTTTATCTCTAGTGTGTGTGTATGTCTAGAGATGTCTCTTTCTTGAATTCTTTCAACAGCTGCAAAAATTTCATGATTAATGTTCATCATCAACTACTGCAAAATTCTCATGATCATTTCTCATTATGAATTATTTTTATAAGTTTTCTTCTGGATCAAATGCTCCAAAAAATTCCTCCATCAATGCTCAATATTTCATTCAAGTGCTTAGTCATTACTATGTTCCTCATCAATGTGTTTTCTCTATTGTTGCTCTCATTCATGGCTATGCTGTCAAATATCTGGGAATGTATGGAGTCTGCAAATTTCATTTACATGAAAGACAATTCTTCTACAACTCAAGTCTGTTAGTAAAAAAAATATATTGCAGGGCTTGACTTCATGTTGTCGACTGAGTATCAAATGATGTTAGTGAGAAACTGATCTCGTCCTAAAGACCGACTTACATTACAATGGCGGAGGGGATCACCTTCCTTTAAATCCTCATGTTTAGCCCCCTACTTTCTATTTTGACTAAGATTTTTCATATATATCATGACACAATCAGTAAGATAATTTGGCTCAATCATGCACATTCATTTTTATTTTTCGAGTAAGACTCAAACTCGACCAGACTAGACTCGACTCAAATACATCCTTCATTTAACTCCTTTTTACATGCAATTCCATATCCGAGCATATTTCTTTGATAAAATTGTTATGACAACATGAATCTTTTACTACAAACAACCTTTTATCACACCTTTTATCACAAGTGTACTTATACTAAATTGGACTTTACTCCATATTATTAATTTGATGTCAATCGACTCCTGATGAGGTGATTTTCTCTTTAAATCTCAATGAAGAAAACATGGCCATCACATCCTCAACATTTCTTGTAATTGTTGGAAATGGATTATTTCATTTGTTGGTTGTCTCTTGATCCACATTCAATGATGTTGCTCAAGCAACTGCCAATACTTCTTTTCTCTTAATGATGTAGGCAAGTAGAGTCATCATGTCATTCCAGTTTATAGCATGTCCATAAATTGATTTCTTCACCATTGATTGGTATAATATGTCAACTATCCCAGAACATTGGTCGAGTCAATGTCGACTTCTTGCATCCAGTTGGTTATGTTGTTTCTACTCACGCATGGTTGGCTGCATCTAGTCGATCTAGTTATATCTAGTAGGGGTATTCGTGCATAGTCAAAAAAAAATTGGATAGTATTAATCTCATAAATCAAACAACAAAAACAAAACCATCACCATTTCCAAAAAATAGACAAAGAACTCATCGCGGGATATAGTAATTGAAAAAAAAATCTTCGTGACCTCTCACCTTGACTATTTGTGAAAGAATCATAGAATTAGGGTATTAAATTGCTTCCACAGGAATCACATCATTACCAACTAATGTTAAACAAAGGCACACGTTAATATTTGAAGTGGAGAGATAAACCATGGTCAAATGTTGCAAACCAAGCTGACAAGAGGACAAATTTTCATTGGGCGATCGTATTCAGAAGGCCAATAGACTAGTAACTAAGTCGACTTAGACAAATGGTGGTTGTCGCGGTCGACTAGTGGTCAATAATCGACTTCTCTCTAATTTGTCAACCTAGTAGTCAACTTCTCTTTACATTTACTTAGAACCATGATCTTTTTGCAGCATCCCCTTCAAGGATTAGGGTGATAGAGAATCATCAACAACGATGGGGAAAAATAACCACAACAAGCAACAAACATGCATGATTTTTTTTATTTTTTTTTTCAAAATCATATGTTAAATCCAAGATCCTCTGATTCATGTTCATGTTATTAAGCAAGCGATTTCATTTGGACATCATCCTTCACATATATTTGGAACAAGATGAATCCATCATACTTGACCAGGTGACATCTGCATAGTTACAATGTTAGTAATTTTCATTATAACCAGTAAGCAAAGGCTCCCATCTTATTTGTTTGTGGCTCAACTTGCCTTAACTGTGTGAGCCAGAGTGATCTCCTCAATACTGGGGTATGAGTTTCTTCTTATTCTACTTCATCTTCTTCAAATGATTCATATTTTGCATCATCCAACTCAAACTCTATTTTCTTAGGTTCTTCTTGCCTTGGTAGGAATTCGTTTTTGAAAGCATCTTTTACCTCTCTAAAAACAACATCTTGATTGTAAACAATCTTCTTATTTTATGGGTTCCAAAGCTTATAAACTTTCACACCATCTTTATAACCCATAAAGATACATTTTTCAACTTTATTATCTAACTTACTCCTATTTTCCTTTCGAACATGTACATAAGCATCACAACCAAACACTCTGAGATGTTTAAGAGAGGGTTTCTTACTAGTCCATACCTCGTGTGGAGTTTTATCATCCAACGTTGATGAGGGTGATCGATTGACCAAGTAACATGTTGTACCCACTGCCTCTGCCCAGAATTCCTGTCCTAACTCAACACCACTAAGCATGCTCCTTGTTTTTTCCATCAGTGTCTTGTTCATCCTTTCTGCAACTCCATTCTGTTGAGGTGTGTATGGAGTAGTCTTGTGCCTTGCTATACCACACTTCTTACATAATTATTTGAATTCATTTCTGCAGAATTCTCCACCGTTATCTACCCTCAATACCTTTTTTTTCTTCTCTATCTGATTTTCTACCAGAGCCTTAAACTCTTAAAATTTATCAAATACCTCAGATTTCTTTCTAAGAAAATAAATCCACGTGTTCCTTGAGAAATCATCTATCAATGAAACATAATACACATATTTACCTAGTGATGGAATAGGCATAGGTCCAAACACATCACGGTGTATCAACTCTAAGATCCCCTTTTCTCTTGTAGCACCAGATTAGAATCTTACTCGATTATGTTCACCATATATGCAATGTTCACAGAATCAAAATCCATAGTGCAATTAGACATACCTTCAACCATACCTTTGCCATGTAGTGTTCGAAGGCCCTTTTCTCCAATATGCCCCAGTCTTTGATGCCACAACATGGTCTTCTTCCCAAGGACAATATTGGTCTTGTCTTCTTTATTTCTCTACTCAGGGACAACAAAACTGTTACACCCATTAGTATAAGTGCTTCCCAAAAAATTGTATAGAGTTCTACACCGAACTCCCCTCATCAACACCATTGCTCCTCGTACCATCTTGCAAGTTCCCTTTCCCAATACAGTATCCACTCCTGCATCATCCAACTTGCTTACAAATATTAGGCTCCTGGCTAGTTTTGGAATGTGCAGAAACCTAGGGAGAGTTCTAATCCTTCCATCTTTTAGCAACAACTTAACCCTTTAACATCCCATGATTTTGGTTTTCGAGTCATATCCTAGAAATACATCACCACCATCATATTTTTCATATTCACATAACCACTCCATGCAAGGAGTCGTATGATATGACGCACCTAAGTCGATTAACCATACACCACGGTCTGCATGTGTACTTGTAGATTCCAGGTAAACACCACCTCCTTCTTCAATGGAGGTTTTCTCCTTTGTGGAAGAGGTATTATCATATCCCTTCGGTTTATCAACCTTCTTAGACTTGCAATATTTCTTATAGTGCCCTGTTTTACCACACTTCCAACATTTCCTCAAAGATTTTCCTAGAGATTTAGATCTACCTGTAGGTTTAGATCTCCCCTCCGAAGACTTACTCGGATTCTTGTCTTGGGTACGACCTCTCACAAATAAAGCATCTGTGCTCTGACTGTCCATGCTTTTCCGCCTCACCTCTTTAGATAACAAGGATGCAACTACATCCTCATACTTCAATGTAGATTGAGTGGTACTGCCAATTTCCACAACCAGATTATCCCAATAGTCTGACAAAGAACATAACAAATTAATACACTTATCTTCTTTTGCAATCGTAATATTAACAAATACCAGTTGACTTACCATAGTATTAAAGGCATTTAGATGTTCTGTCATAGAATCTCCATCTTCTATCCTAAGATGATACAACTTATTTCGAAGAAAAAACTTGATTACCAGGGACTTTGATTGATACAAATTCCCTAACTTATCCCATAGTTCCTTGGTCGTAGATTCTCTTGAGACATTCAACAACACCAAATCTTCCAGGCATAGTCGAATAGTACTCCTTTCTCTTCTATCCAACTTCTCCCAATATTCCTTCGACATAACAATAGGTGGTGTACTAGTAGTTTGTGTACTAGTAGGTTGTGTACCAGTAGAATGTGTGACAGTAGGCTATGTACGAGGATCCATAATGATCCATTGTTCTTTGTCTAAAAGAAGGTCCTCCATATTGAGCTTCCATAGCTCAAATTTTTTACCATTGACCTTCTCTATATCAATTCTAAAATAGCTCACCATTCCTCTTTCTACACTCCAATCACCACTTCAAAATCTCCCACTAAACCCATATTTATCACAGACCCAAGATAAACTTGATCTATCAAGACCGAGTCGAACCCTCAACAACAAAGGGGTCCCCCTGAATATTCGTTGTTCTTTTGTTGGAATAAAGCATATGTATGCAGGTTACATTTATAAACCATGTATGGTCAGATGTGTCAATATGACATTACATGTTCTTTCTCCTATACATAGACTGGTGTGCGCATGATACAATTTGTGTTGTGCTGAAGATATGATATGTGCAACAAAGTTTCTGCAAGATTATATTTGGATGTCTGGAAGCATGTCTGGGTGGTTTGCCATGAAAAACTGAAAACTTGTATCCTGGGCACAACAGTCTATGTAGAGGATAAAGAACATGTATTTCCATCAGTGGAAGCATATTTGGATAAATTTCCATGAAAAATTAGAAAGCGTTTAACTATGGCCATGCAATTGCGTGATATTTTGTGTCTTGTAATATACTTTGGGCAAGGAAAAACAAATTACATGTTTAGAGCCATGGATAGAGAAGCGCAAATGTTCATGTTTATGTCTTTCTAGACTGTTTTTTGAGTCTGTTTTAGTGTATGTACATAATGCTTGTTCTCCTGTGAATACCAACTTCCATTGATGTTGATTGTATTTTGTGCGTTCCCACATTCAAACAAATAGAATAGGTGGAGAAAGAGAGGGAGTCTCCACTGCATCGGTTGAAGAAGATATAAAAAGGTGCATGCTTGTACTGTTGTTTCATATTGCATTATTTTGTATTTCATTTATGGTCTGTATATGTGCTCAACTAGTTTATTATATGTACATGCTGTGTGCCTTTCTACATGGTAAGTTGTCTTTGTTGCATGCCTTCCTACATACTAACTTGCTTCACTCGCTGTGTTTTCGCTGCATTGCTGCATTTAAACAAATAGAATAGGTGGAGATGACGATGGGATCTTTCACGGGTAAATAACCCTTTTTCTCTTTCTTTTACATGTATGTCTTCATTATAAGTTATCTTCAATACATGCCTTCCTGCATACTAAGCTAGTTCATTTCCATTGTGTTTTCGCTGCATTGTTGCATTTAAACAAACATAATGGCTAGACAGGACGATGGATTCTTTGGTGGGAAAATAAATCCGTTTCTCTTTATTTTAGATGTCTATCTTCATACTAACTTACCTCCTTGTGCATTTCATATTTGACGTTGTTGCCTTGGAAAAAACAGGTTGCTTGGACAAGGAGATGAATTGTTATGTGCAACAGCAGAGGGTTCTGTGGTATAATCTTCTAAAAGGTATACCAAGTGTGCTGGTAAATTAAATATACAAACCGGGTGGGGGAATATAATATTATACTTGAAAATGATGACTTGGCAGTAATGGGCCTTTCTGCCCTCCCTATTTCTACTTTTTCTAGTTTTATTGTCCTTTTTTTTTTCTAATTCATCTGTTTAGTGTGCTTTCTGAAAATCCCTTCGTGTGTCGGTTGGCGGACCAACGGATTCACATCTGTGGTCATGCTTCTACCTTATTCCATAGTTACCCAATTTCTCGATTGCGGGTGCCAGCTTCTGAGGGTCTGCAATATACAGATTGGCCATGGTGCCCCACGCTCACTCCCTGTTTACTGTTAAACATTTCTCCAGTTAGAAAAAATGAGATGCAAACAGTTTTACAGTTATTTATTCCTTTTGATCCACAATATACAATGCATATGCTTCTTTAGTCTTGATGTTCATCTGCACATGCTTGCATCAGAAAAAGTTGGACTAGTGGCATGGGCATGAACAGTCAGTTATCCCAGACGTCAACAGACCAACAAGGCCAAAGGTAAAGATGCATACGCTCTTCTCTTACTATGTTTACTAAACAAATATCCTGTGCTATATATTCATCTATGGGATGGAAGAAATGTTGATGTTATCTGCAATACATGGTTTGCAGCTTGTAAGAAGTATCAACAAGTACAAGTGAGACGCCAAATGTGTTGCATGTTCCACAAACTAAGAGGTGTGCTTGCGAAACTATGGTTCCATAGTTCATCAAAGCTATTCATGTACTTGTATATTTATGCCATTGAAAGAAAAATACACCCAAAAAAAAAAAAAAAACGTAGTACCATTTACTTTAGTTTTCCTGTTCAAAAAATGTAATCAGGTCTAGAGTTGTGACATCCAAAGTATTGTCAATAGAGGGCTTGAACAACCGCCGATATGGAAAAGTGTTCATTGGGGACATAATGGTTTCCTATAGCACCTACTTGGACAAGGAAAACAAAAGTAGATGCATTATGCATGCTGACATGAAAGACAAGGAGGCCATGATGACAGTGACACTGACTGTTCCTCCACAACTTGTCTAGAAACATGCAGAAAAGATATTGTCACGTAATGGGATATCCATTACAAATTTTAATATATTTCCGAAAATAGTGTATGACCGTGGTGATTGCAATTGAATTATTTCGCTAAACAAAACAAGCATTGTGGAAAAAACTCTCGTTGTTTGTTCAGAATATCGTTTCATGCCAGATTCGACTATCAGCCAACTTGCACAGAGCATTGATATTTACCCAATCGGAATGATTGAGGAAGCTGTCACACTGGTGAGGAAATTTGGCTTGCAACACATTCTCCATATAAAACATGGAGAGTCGGACAACAACAAGGCAATGGTACCTCTTTTCATATTCGATTTTTTCCTTTACTTTCACATGTGCATGTATCTCGCATAAGTTACACAAATATTGCATTGTTCCATGTTGCAGCTACAATTGTTCGATACGTATTCATATTTGTTTTCATCAATGGAACAACAATTGCATAAAGGGAAGATTCCACTTATGTTGTTAAAAAATATAACAAAGAAGAGGGATGTTAGAGAAAGGATCTTTCGAACAGCCCAGGCAAAATTTGTAATAGAGTTGCGAGCATATATAGTAGAGGATCTGAAAAAACTAACTACCTCTAAAACTATTGTGCGTATACATCCACAAAATCATCCTCACTTTTCTTATAGAAATAGCCTTGCACACATTTCTGCGCCTGTTTAATTTTTTTTCTTTTTTTTTTAAATGGAAGGGGGTGTGCAGTTGTGTATTATATTGTTCAATGTATTAATTCCTATACTCGTGTTCCTAGGTTGAAGGTGTTTTAGTTGTAGCCAATGTGTACTCGACCCCCATTGAACCTATATGTACAAAATGCAGCTCCCCTGCTTCTACCTCCGCTTTGATAAGTGATGATACGATTGATTGTCTGCAATGCGGTAAAAAATTTCCATATATATATGGACATTGCGTCAATGTTGTTATCTGGACCATTGGCAACACAACCATGCATTGTACGATCTCTATTACAAAATGTTCTTCCTAAGTTGGCAGAGTTGTCGTATGAAACTTATTTACAGAAAAAGGCAAGAAGTGTGTACATGTTGTGGGAGCTTCAGATACATAGCAAATTCACCTTAAATGAGGACAATGCAATTTTTCATATCGGCTGAACAAAAAGGAAAATACCTCATGTGTCTCTGTGGTATTTGTTCAGCATCGAGATGAATGTTCATTGGAATTGTCTACCTAGGATTTCACACACATAAGATTAGCATGGCAGCAAACCCCATATATTCCATGGCCCAGATTATTTTCTATTGGAAACATATACTAGATGCAAGAGAAAACGATTGCGGCGACGTATTTTCTTTGAATATCAAATTGTTTGGTAAAAATGTCGATGGGTTCTTCTCTATGCATCCTTATGGGAACTCCTTGACCTATGCTTGTGTTCTATCAAACGCTACACCTCATGAGCTTGTTACTTCAAACAAAGTATGAGCGCACACCTTGCGCTTCTACTGCAATCTAGAAGTTTAGAAATTTCTTGCCCTCTAAACTCCTTGTATAGGCTCTTCACACATTAGTGTTATCTCTCCTGAGCTTCAAGCTTATGATAAGTTCTTTGGCGCACTCCTTGTGCTTGTCTCTTGAGCTTATGAACACAGTCATTGTGTTCCTTCAACACCCTCCTGGAACTCTGTTCTTTTTCTTCTGAACTTGATCAACACTTTAACAAAGTGTTGGTTTCGTGCACACCTTTCACTCGCTCTCCCGAGTCTTGGACTTTAGAGATTCACCTATTCACTCCTTGCACTTAATCTATGTAGACTTACACTATCCTTCCAGAGATTAACCTTCTGTAAGTATATAGGCATGCACTCCTTGCACTGGCCTTCCCTTAAGCTTTTACACTGCTCTGAGTGTAGGCACACTCCTTTTGCTCGCTTTTTTCCCTCCTTGCACTAGAATTCCCTTGATATTTTACACTGCTCTAAGTGTAGGCATACTCCTTGCATCACTTTGTCCACTCCCTGCACTATCCCTTCCAATGTTATGACTAGTTCTGGTGTGCCCACCTGACACACTCCTCACATAACTCTTGAATGATTTCTTTCACACTCCTTGCGTTGGCCTTTTAGATTTTTCTAATAACTCTAATGTGCACTCCTTGCACAACCTTGAGAGCCTAGAACACTCAAAAATTCACACAAACAGGGAATTCTATCTATTCCTGCAAAGGGAAAATTTATACACTCATGGAATTCACACATGCATGGTAAACATTCAGTAAATATTCAGAAAACACCTACTCATTCACATAGAACACACAGAGAGATTCATATATAGAGAAATCTTCTTTTCTATTAATCTGAATGCTTTTTACAAGAGTTTACAATGTTTACAAGACTGGACTGCAACAAAGTCTTAGTTATTCTCTCCTCTCTTGAATTCTCCCAATACACTATACTTATTGAGAACTATATTCTTCTCATGCATTATGATTTCAAATACATTGATATTTTTACAAAAGAGGGGCTTCTCGATCCTTCCTCACCTACTACATTAAATTACAATTAGTTTACAACTCATCCAAATCAGATCTAAATTCATCTACATGTCAACCATTTAAGGTGACCTACATGCAGCGTGTACAAATACAATGGCTCTAATTTGCTAGATCCTTACACACTTAATTACATATAATTTTGTATTTAAAACCAAAAATGAGAAGGTTGGCATTTCTCTGTCCTCAAGATCTACTCCATCAATGTGTGTTGTTGCAGTGGCTGCTGAGGTGCTTCTGAGTAGCAATGATGATCCTCCATCATACTCCCATGCTGACAAAATCATGAGATATTTCTCATGGATCCTATGTTGCTATTGTTGAGATACCCTGCATCTCCAATTCTCTTATAGCTACACATGTTTTCTTTTTTCTTGATAGCTAGATTTTGATTGTTTGAGTATAAATGTGTTTTCTTCCATTTTTGATAGCTTGATATTGATTGTTTGGGTATAAAATGAACCCAAAAATTCTTAAAACATGATCCATGGTGTCAACTTCTTGTTTCATATTGGTTTTGAACACCTACTATTGAAGGGGATATTTAAATAACATATTGCCTCACGGTCAACACTTTTTGACTGCATATTAGTTGGTTTATTTTGTTGCATTAATCAATGCGTTTTGTTCAAAATCTTTCAACCCCATGTTATTTCACTCACCTCATCAACTCACATTGTATTACTTGATTTATTTTGAAAAGAAAATTTATTTTCATATTTATGAAATTTGTAATATCCCATTTGTTATGGTTAAACCATGTATTGACTTAATTTATTTTGAAAAGCAAATTTATTTCCATATTAATGAAATTTGTAATATTCCATTTGTTATGGTTAAACCATGTATTTTTTATTGGTTAAATCATGTAGATTGAACTTAAATTTCCTTGGTATGCACAGTTAAGGCTTTGACAATTTGCAATGAATCACTCCATACTGACATTTGCTTCGCCACTTGCTCAACTCCTAGCTACCGCTTGGCCACCTACTCAATGCCTAGTCACCTGTTCACCCTCACCGTCTCCTCACCGCTCTCAATAATGATAAATAACTAAGTTAATATATGTGGTCAAGCATGAAAGTCAATTATTTAGAGATGAATTTCTTGCATAAAGGAATAAGCAAGTAATGGTGACTTAATAATATATCGTTCTCCGGTTCTCTACGAACTAGGATGAGAACTCCCTACTACTTATACCTCAATCATTTTTTTAGGCATACTTTGAGCTTTGTTTAACCCAGGCCACTTGTTGTATTTCTATATAGCAAAGAAACTGATATATTTATATATAACAAAGAAACCAATATAGCTAAGGCGGTCAAGCTAAGCAAATGTATGCAAAGAAACACAAATTTTTCTTCCTCATGCACAGTAATACAATAATACAATAATTTTCATGTACAGTGATATAGTAATTTTCATGCAATGTAATAAAGTAATAAAATAATTTTCATCTATTTTCATGGAACTAATACAACATCTCATTTTATTTATTCTTATGTATGGATTGAGGGTTGGTTCCTCTATATGGCTGCCAAATTTAGTTATTCCAACAACTTGTAGAAGAAATTTCTCTATTGGCTGTGTGATAGGAACACACACTGAGTTCATTGGATTATCGCCCATGCCTAGGCCTACGACGAGCTGATCCAAGACTACATGAATTCCCATGTATTTTATATGTTCTCTCGGCCCAATCCCAGTTAGCATCCAGAGCCAGGGGCTCCCAAGAACCACCGCTGAGACTATGATATCACTCCTATTGTTTTTTCAAGTACGCCTCATGCTTATTTCATTTTTCATATTTGTACAACAACTAATGCAAAGGGGTGACTAGTTTTAGATTAATTTGATTCTTCTACTGGTCATACGGGCTATTCTTCATCGCATTTCAAATGTAGTTTTCTAAAACAATTTTTTTCATTACATTGCAAACCATATAGATGATCCAACATTTCATAGACAATATTTTCATCACTTATGGATGTTGAATTATCACCTACTAGGATGTGTGATGGGGATCTAAGGGCCTTGATCTTTTAACTTCTTTGCAAAATTCAACCGTGGGTCGCTGCTTAATTTGAAAATTACTAATAATATTTTTTTAAATTTGGAGTGCCTAGGTTGAATCTAGAAGCTCAGAAAAGGGGTCAGGAGATTGTTCTCATACCCAAACAAAACAAAAAGATTACAGTCCGAGTAAGGTAAGGGATAAGAAGGGTTTCTAACCAACACAAGGTTAAGGAAGACACCATATCTAAGGTGTGACCACAATCAAAACTCAACAGTTGTGCAAACCCATGTTAGCAACACAATCAATCTAACCCTACTATCAAAATGAAGAAAGGTGTGACAACGAGCATTGCAATAGGTAAAGGAGAAAAATAGTGAGATGCTTCGAACCGTCAACAACATTTTGTTAATATAAACCACAGAACTATCTTTTCAATTACAAATTTACAAAGATAACAACTTGCCTAGTTGAAGAATCAGTGGAAGCATGGACTCAAGCTTATTCTATGCAATCATTGGAATGATTCTTCCACCCGCTGACCTAGCATTCCAAGAGGTTGTCGGAGAGGAAAATGAGTGTTCCTTGCCGAGTCCAAAGAGTGTTTCGAGGGTTGATCTAGTCCAATTTCTTGCATTAGTTAAGGTCGAGTGGGCCTCGTTCTTGATCAACTGAACACACATCTTCTTGACCGACTACTGGTTCTGGATCTACTACTAAGTCTCGATCATAAGGGATTGGCTCATACGCAAGCTGGGTCTCGATCTGGAAAGGAATAATATGGATCTCGAACAAGAGATAAAACCGGAAGGGGTGCTAAGCATGGTGGTGGCTATATAGGTTCGTTTGGTCCCACATCTCACAAAGATATGAACTGCATCACGATGGACTTTACAAAACAAGCACTGTTCAATTTGTGTATCAATTTCCTGTTTGATTCAACCATGGTCGCAAATGGATATTATTGTCAATTAAACTTTGGATTCAACTTATAATTCACATAGTTGTTAGACATTCTGGGAGGAATTTTCTCTTCATAAGTTGGTTATTGATTTGAATGATCTTCGTAAGATCTGAACCGAACAACTAGTGTAGATATAAAATCAAAGAGAATGTAAAATTCTTCGAACGCACTTACGGGTAAATTTCTCTTTATCATATTCGATTTGGGTTTGAGTGGTGCAAACACTAACAACCTCTGATTTTGCAAATCCACTTTTCAAGCTTTCAACCAACATGTCCAAGTACAAGTCAAGATGGTAACTGTAATTGGCAAATGGATCGCATTTCATGCAGACAAGTGTATGGTTGCATGTGTAAGGCACCTCAAGTGGGTTGTATAATCATGCTTATGTAGGTATTATATTGTCTTATCAAGGTTTTTATGATATCGATGTAGCGTAGATTTATTTTCTTTGTTAGTGATGCATTATTAGTTATATTGACATGTTAAAGGTAATTTAAGTCTTTTGATACTATTAGAGAGTTCAGAAATAAAACTCATGATATAAATTCACTCTATACTTCAACGACTCAAAATTTTTCTATTCGACGGTTTTTGGAAAAGAGAAATGAGAGACTCCACGGAAGAAAGGCTCCTTACTCTCCCCACTACAAAACTGATTAATGTTTAAGCTCTATGTCGTCATATCAAAAGGATCAAATACCATCTATCCATCATATCGCTAACAGAGAAGACTAGACTAACACAAATAGTTGAACAATTATTGTTCAGTTATTGTACTGATTAATGTTTTGGTAGAATCTAGGTTAACACAAATAACTAAACAAAATTATTAATAGTTACAATGTGAGTACAATAGTGCATTGTATTTTCACATCATGTTTGGAATTTAAAATTGAACGAGGAATCATTGTCACATTTCTTATGGGTGGGTTGACATGGAAACTATGTGATGATGGAGTATTCTTGAGGTTCTTAAAATCAGATTGATAATAATCAATAAATATTATATTTAACATTTAGTAATCCAAATTAGTTAATCAATATAAGGTAATAGAGAGAATAATGTAAGGTGATAGTTAGAGCAATGCATATTGCTTAATGATTTAAAAATTAATATATGGTAATAGTTGAAGTGATGATCATTGTTTAGTGATTAAAGAATTAACTATGCAGTTTCATTCAATATGTGCATTGCTAAGTCACAGGACACGTCCTAAACCCCCTCTGTGTCTCGTGTCCATTGAATCCGACACGATTCGACCTAACACATGTCAGATTCAATGCAGCTATGTGTCATGTGTATGGGACATGAACTTAAATCATGTTCGACACCACATAAATTTATGTCACGATTCCAGGACACGTGTCCCACAGAAAAGCATGCCAAATTGTGGACTTGGGGTTGGGGATCTTGAGTACCTTGAGATTGTGGACTAGGTGCACTTTGGGGTTGTTGGATTTGCGGATTTTGAGGTTGTGATTGATGTTGCTTACCCCTTCATTGATATGTGGCCCAATATTTTTCTCTAATCCTTCTTTTGATTTCTTCCTAAGTTGGCCTGGGAACTAAATCTTTAGCAATGGTGGCTTGGTCAAGACTCTTCTCTTTTTCCCCTTTGACTTGTTCATTAGAAGTGTTGGAGATATTATTAATCATATCAAACAAATCACCCACAAGTTGATAGAATTACTTGGTCCATCATGTAAATCTCACTTGCTAGTGGAGTGTCCTCTTTCGCAACCATACAACTCTCTTGGTTATGTAGTAGATTACAAGGGTTGCACCATGGTAAGGGTTCTTCATCCACCACATTATTTGTTTCTAGAGGATTGGGAACTTTTTGATTTTGATTATGTTGAGATTGCCTAGGCTTATCCCAATCACCATCTTTTGATTGAAACCTATTTTGTTGGGCTTGCTTTTTAAAATGAACTATCTTCTTTTGCATGGCTTGGTTTTGCTGTTGGAGTGTTTCTGTTTGTTTAGCAAAACTGGCCTCCATCCTTTTCATGGCATCTAATAAAAAGGTCATCATATCATTCTCAAAACTATTAGTGTTGACAACATTCTTCTTTGGTATCTTGAATGAGTCTATGTAACACATTTTGATTTTGACATTTTGATTTTGATGACTTAATGAGAAAATTGCAGTTTATGGTTTGAATTTCTTGTGTTTCAAATTTCAATGTTTGTCATTATGATTTTAATATTTATCATGATTCATGATTTACGTTAGAACTTAGAACTTAGTACTATTTGTATGATGTATCATGATTCATTGTATGATTGAATAATGAATTTGTAATATGTATCATGATATCATCATCACCTTTCATGTAAATTTAAATGTTTACAATTTTATTAATTATTTCATTTTTGT
>JASDQU010102755.1:230972-265100 GCA_032191745.1 Picea mariana | reverse complement strand
CAGAATGAAAAACTAGTTAGTACACCTTTGGCCAACCATTTCAAATTAACTAAGGAAATGTGTCCCAAGACACAGGAGGAGATAGAATACATGTCCAGGGTCCCATATTCATCAGCAGTTGGCAGCTTGATGTATGCAATGGTTTGCACAAGACCAGATATTGCGCATGCAATGGGAGTTGTGAGCAGGTATATGAACAATCCAGGTAAAGAACAATGGGAAGCAATAAAGTGGATTCTCAGGTATTTGAGAGGTACTACTACACATGCATTATGTTTTGGAGGTTCAGAAGGGATATGTTGATTTAGATATGGCAGGTGATAAAGACAGCAGGAGGAGCACCACAGGGTATGTTTTTACTATAGGTGGAACAACAGTAAGTTGGATTTCGAAACTGCAAAAATTTGTTGCACTTTCAACAACAGAGGCAGAGTATGTTGCTGCTACAAAGGATAGTAAGGAGATGATTTGGTTACAAAGGTTTATGGAGGAATTGGGAAAGAAGCAGGAGAACAACAGGATGTACTGTGATAGTGAGAGTGCCATTCACCTTGCAAAGAACTCAGCCTTCCATTCGAAGAATAAGCATATACAGTTGAGATACCACTTCATATGATCCGCCTTGGAAGATGGAAAATTGAAGATGGAAAAGATACACACTAGCCATAATCCTGCAGACATGTTAACAAAGGGAGTAACCAGGGAGAAACTGAGTTCTTGCTCAGTTTCAGTTGGTGTTCAAGAATGAAGATGAAGATGAGAAATTTGACAGGTCCAAGAAGGTTCAGATTCCAGCATATACAACAGCGGTGGAGTTGTTGAGATCAGTCTCCAAGTGGGAGATTTTTGGTTGTGGAGCCTGATTATCTTCTTGATTCAGAGGTCCTTGATTTCAGCCATGTTTATACCCCATGAAGTATTTACACTCCAGAAGTATGTACACTCTTCCACGCGGGGGAGTGCTGAGGGGGGGGTACCCCCTCTGCAGGGTCCGAGGGGGCTATCCCCTCGGCTGGGGGGTCTGAGGGCAAGAGGGCCCCCAGCGGGGGTTCGAGGGTGAAGCCCCCGAAGCAAAAATTTCCTTGTAAAAGTATATTGTAATTTCATTGTAAATCTGGACCATTCATTATAAGGTCGCAGATCTAATGTTAGAGATTATGTTAGGGTTTTTTTCCCTAGAAGGCAATGCTCTTTTATGAGGGAAATGTATCACGGCTATGGTTGATGGTGAATATTGTATTCTAAGAGAGGAGACTTTGAGACAAAGAAGAGGAAGTTACAGTGGGTTTTGTTGTAGTTTGTATTCCTTCACTTGTTGGATAATAATAAAGGAAGGACTTGGCAATTTTCTCTGGTGGACGTAGCCCACACTGGGTGAACCACGTAAATCTGTGTCTCTCTTGTATTGTGTGTCTTCTGTGTTTTGTTTTTGCATTTGTTTTATTTTATTTCTCTGCGGTCCTATTTTTCTAACAATTCTTGCCTTGCACCACCATTGGGATAATTCACTTAGACTCTTCTACTCGTCCAATAATTCATGTGTCTAGCATCCTATCTATTTCATCCTTCACCTTCTCCTTGTACCTTGGATTCAATCTATAGTGTCATTGTCGTATTGCCTTGGCTCTAGGTTTCGGTGGAATCTTCATCTCACCTAAATATCCTGCTATCCCTTTCATCTCAGAGAATGTGGTTGAAAATAAGTCCTAATATTCCTGTAAGAATTCGGCCACCTTCTTAATTATCTCATTGTGCCAATAGTCTCCTATCTATGCAAACTTAGGATTCTTCGTTGTCCCAATGTTGACTTTCTTTGTTTTGATAGGCTATGTGTATGCAATAGATACCATCGTTGGCCCTTCTACTGTATGTTTTCCTTCTTTTTCTAGTACCAACACATTCCTAAGATCTTCTTCCTCATATTCTTCCTTTGTGACATTATAGAATTCCAATAGCTTCTGGATCATCAATTTGTCTTTTTGCACACTGCCTAAGGGTACTTTTTCCATCAATTATACCTTTGAGAAGATATTTGTTCGGATGACCTGTAGTGATGTATGTATTGAGGGGTTTTCATGTTCAAATGAAAATGTGATTTCGAATCTATGGATCAATCCATACCATTCTATTGTCTCCTTGCACATCTCCAATTCTAAATACCAGTTCCTCGAGATTGTATCCAACATGTGTATGAATTGGTGTGTCCACTCTGTCTCTAATTCTAAGAACCATAAATATCTACATTTGTTTATGAGACTCGTCAGGTCACCCTCTCTAATGTATTTTTTCATACCTTCTGCTTCCTCAGACCCAAAGCGTATCTGCATAAGTCTACTACACTATACCCAGTCCTTCATTCCCTTTTTTTGAGTGGGCCACCATCTAGCTGGGATTGCTTTTAAGATGACATCCAGTGCCAAAAGCCTCTTCTGTTCAGGTACCTACAAATCAAATTATTTTATAAACATATCAATCTCAATGAGTCCATCGTACCTGGGTGGGTCACATATCTCTATGCCAATCTAGTGCAAGGATTGGTTTATATGCGCACATCGTCTAGTTTATAATTCATGCATCCTCTGTTGTCAATTCTCTAGACTAGATTTTGAATCTAATGCACACGAATTGATACTTCTCCAACTAAGCACATCATCTATTGTTGGGTCAACATAATCCTCCATATGCATAGTCATATTATATAAATTGTCCATGTCATTTCCTCTTACTGACTCTGTGTATCTCTTCCCTTCTGATGGGTCCAAAGGTGCAATAATTTTTATATCCCAAACCTCAAAGGTCATCTCTCTCCTTTTCAATTTAATGATTTCCTGATTATCGACTTCCCATTCCAATCCCATTAAAGATGGATATGGTTTACTATCGTCTATGATCTCAATAAATTCAAAGTCTTCCATGTTGCGCACCCCATTTATGTTCACAGGTACTCTTGTTAGTCTCCCAATTAGCACTATCTTATGTTGATTAACGAGCTTTAACTAAACAAGGGACCATATTAGCTCATGCTCTCCCATCATCTCCCTTCTTAAGTAGTACATTCAAATCTGATCCTAATTCTAGAATAACATTATGCACATCGTATTCCCCAATCTACGCATTAAACATGAATTCCCCGTTGGTTCTTTTCCTGCGTAGTACCTGATTTACCATTCAATATGTGACAGGTGTGTCCCTTCCTTTTGAGAAGTGATCAATCATGTTATATCATATACTGAGAGAAGTTCTATCATTCATCAATTGTACACAATTATTTAATAATTCAGTTAGTGTACTCACTTGCACACTTGAATTTTCAGGTACCGTTGGGTCTTCTATACGAGGTAGAGATGATGTTGATGCTTCCCCATGTGGCTCGAGCATTTCATTTCTTGCACTCTGATATGTCTCTTTTTCCTGCTATGGATTGGATGCTAGCATAGGCTCTACTTACTTTCTTACCCATTGCTCAGTTTGGTTTCCTTGAGTTTCCATATCTATGCATGTCTGAGCTCCTCCATGAGTAACAACTGGGATTTTTGGTCCTTCACTTCATATTCCAACTGATATCATCTGCACATTCTAATTTTGATGTTGATTCCATTTTGGGTTTCCTCTATCCTGCCATTTCAAAACTAGTTGGGGACAATCCTTCATTGCATGATCTAGTGCTCTATAATATGTGCATGTGGTAGACGGGTTTTGGAAATATCGGGCCAAGTGTCTAGGTTCATTACAGTTATAATAGCTAATCAAGCCTCATTCTCCTCTACCAAATTTCCCTCTACCTACCAAAATTCCCTCTACCTTGGCCTCTACCAAAATTTTCTTTGTTCCCATGATTAAAAATCCATTGACCATTATACTGTGTGTTATTCCCATCTATTCCAGTATTCGCTTCCTGAATCATGTATATATCTGATGGGTTCTCTCTTAGTAATTCAAATACATGGCAATCCTTCTCTTCATGCCCTACCGACTTGCAAAAATAGAAAAACAAATTGTTTGGGGTACTCGGATATTTTTGTATTAATGGACACTTAGTGGGATGATGGCCCCATTTCTTAAAGATCTCACAATATCCTCCTCCAGGTAGTGTATTTGATGCTCCAACTACCAAATAAAATACAAATGTTGGGAATTCGTCCTTGTGATGACCTTCTATTATGCACTCCGTACAACAAACATGTTCTCATTTTTTCCTTCCCTTGGTAATCTCGGCCAATGGGATTGTTAATGCAACCAACTGTGTCTAAACCTGTGTCATTCCTCCCATGTATCCACCGGTGATGCTTCTAGTTTCGTTGCAATCTCTAGTGCCTCGAGTTGCGATGTAACCTTTTGTTGAATCATGGGCCTCCAAATTTGTTGTAGAAGTCCAACAATAGACCACTCTTGATGTTGTTGATCTAGAATTTTTAACGTCAATCTCACATACAGACTCTATTTGTACCTGTTTGATCTCTTTTAGTTCAGTGATGTATTGCGATTCTAACTTTGGATTTTTGAACTCTTTTAATACTGATTTCTTTATCTTTGTCATGGTCCTAGCCTGGCCTGTAGGAATAATTCTCTGTAACTTCATATACCATACCAACGCATGACCTCTAAATGTTGTTTCTAGATTTTTACTTGGACCAAGGCGCCACCCTGCCCGGACTAGAGCACAGCCCTGCCAGGCATATTCTATTAAGGTGCCAGCCCTACGATTCTATTAAGGTGCAGCCTGAGACTAGGGCTCTCCGACCCTCAACAAAATGATTCAATAGCTTAAAAACAAAGCAATCTTTTGACTGACCCGAGGCCCACCCTGTCCTGCACCACCTCCTGCGCAATTTTTACGACATCATCTTGTATGTTTTTAGCGGCCCAAACTATTTTGAAGACAAACAAATGTTSTTCTAGATCTTCTGATCCTACTCCCTTGAATTCAAGAAGTCTAAGTGTATTTTCTATTCCCTCCATGTTGGTTTGTGTATTCCCTCCTCTCGATGATGTTGGTGGAATCCAATTTTGAATCTGCATACTATTCCCACTATTCTGACTACTACTACTATGTAATCCTTGACTAACAATGATAGATCTTAACAAGTTTTCAAATGTTATATCTGACTATGGTGATGCACACGGAGTTGTGGATTCAACACAGGATCTTTTCTGAGTGGGAATTCTGGGTTCCTCTATTACTATACTAAACTGATACACTTATTCTTTTCCTCCACCATATGGTATCTCCATGATTCAGATTTGTGTGCAAGGCTCACTTTCCTTTGTCTCATTGTGTTTCTCTTCTCTCCCAGCCCCAGTATTTTTCTTCTTATACCTTCTTCCTCCATGCAATTCTCCAACATTGTACTCTTCCTCCAATATGATGCCTTCTTTCATCCTCAATCTCTTCCTTCCTCATTCATTGCTTCCTTTTCTCAGATGATTCCCCTGTCATCCTGTATCTCCCCCTATGTGCACAAAGCCCCTTTATCCATCAAACGTCATTATCGTAATGTGGTTTTCACACAACAACATATTTATCCACGTATTTAATTATTTCAAGAACCTACCATGTGGTCCTTTTAAAAAAATTATTTCTTCAAAACTGTATGATTGAATGCAATCTACTGCAAATTCTGTAATATACCCCCCTAATACACTATCTAACCAAAAATAAATTGCTCAAGTAGTTGGTTTACTTACCGAATTCAATTTTTTATCAATTCAGGAGTCCAATTCTTTGGCATTACAACACTAAACCTTCCTATCTTCTCGACCAATATTTCTAGCTACTCCATCATAAATTCTGGGAATTCACCAAAGAAAATTTCATGCAAGTCCGTGAACACATACTTTTGCATACATTGTTTGTCACTCATCTGAGGTTTCCTATTCTCTTGTCACACGAATCCCTATTCTTTTCATTCTAACCAGTCTGTGATTTCCTTCTTAATCGGCCTCCAAAACATTCCCTTAGTCGCAATTTCCTGGTCCCAACAACATAACCATCTGTTGGGATAAAATTGGTCTACGCACAGGTTGTAAGACCAAATGTTTGGTTAAACTATGACCAAAAAACCCTCAAGACACCGACCCTTTTAGAATCACATGCTTGCGCATATCAAGTCTCACCCGAGGTATCTATTGGAACTGCAAGAACCAGGTTTTTGCAGTAGTAAAGGAAAGGGAGGCAGAGGTGAGGATAATTGTTCCTTATCCTCTAGCTTAAGTATGTTCTTGATTATTACCTATATTATCACATACATACATTCACATTGCAGCATAATCAATCCATAGACTAAATTCATTCTATGAAGTATATCATTATTCATAAACACATACAGAAAAGTAAAAACATAAGATGCAATATCCTTTCTAAACTCCTTCTTTATTCATCTTCTTTCTTACTAACTGTTTATTGCATTCATGATCTTTTCATAAAATTGATTCCCCTCTACGCACACTAATTTCCCAATCTCGTTACATATTTATCCCCAAAATCTAGGGCTTAAAAGCCTATTATTATCTATCTCAAAATAACCCATTACAATGCATGGCATGGCCAACTTCAGTTAATTGGTTGTTTGCCTTCTCTTACTTCTCGTTCTTTAGAAAAAAAAACTGTTGTTCTTTTATTTCTTGAAAGTCACACTGTCATCCTTTTGCACTTCCTTATCTCACTCACTTTCTTTATCCTTTTGTATGTGCATTTTCTCTGTCCTTCACATTGTTCATCATTTTGTGCCCTTCTACATGTTTCCTTCCTTCTGCACGATTTCCTCCTTCTGCGCCCTTTCTTCCTTCGGCACCCTTTATTTATACTTAGTTTTTTCTCAAAAATTATATTCAAAATTGCGTATCCAACATCCATTCATCTACATGCTACAACTCCTACATATTTTTCTATGTGTTGCAATGGTGGTTCACATGGTGAAACTTTTGTGTAACCATTTTCTGCAACTCTTCTAGAAATAGCTATTGACACTATGTCTGATATCTTTCCACCACAAACTTTTCCAACTCCTCCAACATATTTTCTCTAGCCACAACCATAATTAATACTAATTTTTCAACCATCGTATCTTGACATAGAGGAGAACTAATCACCTTCGGAGAAAACACGCATCTTGACATGCTAAATTTTCAACCATCATATCACGATCTTGTTCATAGAGGAGAACTAGATCACCTTCAAAGAAAACATGCGGCTTAACATGCTTGTCATATTTGGATTTTACGTGTTTCTTTTGGGTTTCAATAACCAGGGTGGCATCACAACGGGTTTCCTCTAATTGCAGCAGATACAATAAACGTTCTTCCTCAGTAGAGGTGTTTGGGAGAAGTTCAAAAACTAGCTTCAACGATGGTATCTCACATTCAATCAACAGAATAGCTTCGATACCATACACCAATTGAAAAGGCGTAAATCCCATGGCAGACTTCATGGATGTTCGATAGGCCCATAATGCTAAAAACAACATCGTGTGGCAACTTTTCTTATGAATTCCTATTATCCGTCGAAGCATAGTGATAAGAACCTTGTTTATCTCTTCAACTTGGTCATTGGCCTGTGGATAGTAGGGGGTTGATTTTTCATGCTGAAGACCCAACTTTTCGGTAAGCTCGAACATCATGAAATTTCAAAATGGATATCGTGATTAGTGACGATAGCTTGTGAGATTCCAAATCATGTGATGATATTATTGAATATGAAAAGGGCTATAGTTTTTCTGGTATTATCGAATGTAGGCATCATCTTGGCCCATTTCATGAAATAATCCACAGCTACGATGATGTATCCATGCCCATCGGCCAAGTGAGGGTTACATGTCATGAAATCAATGCCCCATTTTTCGAATGGTCCAACGGAAACTATAGGGTGTAAAGGAGAGGGATGAGATCTTATCTTGTTATTGTACGTTTGACAAGCATGAAACTTCTTGATTGCAGTTATACAATCTTTAAACAAAGAAGGCCAAAAGTACCTTGCTTGTAAGATCTTTTGGGCAGTAGCATACCTAGACATATGACCACCACATGCTCTAGAATGGTAGTCACTCAAAGATTTCTCAACCTCATCGAAGGTGAGACAGCGTCTAAAAATAGAGTCAACACCACGATGATAAAGAGTGTCATCGAGAATGATGTATTGAAGGGCTTGATATCATATGCGACGATGGTCTGTACTAGAGAGTTCAGGCCGGGAAGTTTGAGTCTGGAGATAAATTGTAATATCTCCATACCAAGCGTCATCATAACTAATTAGAAAAATGGATTCATCAGGTAAGGAATCCTTTGCCACATTTTTTGTCTCAGCGGAGGGAAGGTCACATATCAATTTGGAAAATGCCAAAGATTTCTCACACTTAGCGCATTCAAACTCTAAGTTGAACTCCTAGAGAATCACTATCCATTTGGAGTATTTTCCCCCTAGCAATTGGTGTGTAAGGATATGTTACATAGGGTTGTAATAAAAAATGGCAGTGGTCTTGCATAATAGGATATAGTGATGAAAACGTTGGACAACTTGAATAGATGCCAAGGCTAGTTTTTCCACATGTAGGTATTTGGCCTCGGTAGTCGTGAGAATCCGACTCAAATAATAAATTACATGTTTGTTGTGCAAATCATCCTCTTGGAATAAAACCATGGCAATGGTAGAGTCTGAAGCAGTGAGGTAGAGGAAATAGTATCGACAGTAATCTAGTGGGAAAAGCAGTCGTGTTCATGTTAGGGCGAGTTTCAAAGCTTCGAAGGCTTTGCTGGCAATCTCATCCCATATGAATTCATAAACCTTCTTCAACAGTTGAGTAAATCCTAGCATCAACTCAGCGTAGTTTGGAATGAATTGACGCAAAAAATTTGTCTTCCCTTGTAAACTTTGGATTTGGCGTAAAGTAGAAGGGGGAGGTAAATTAAGGATGGCCTCACCTTCAAAGGATCCACCCTAATTCCATGAAGTGACACAATAAAACCTAGAATTTTTTCGAACTCCACAACAAAAACACAATTGTGTGGGTTTAAACATATATGGTAGTAACGACAGTGAAGGAAAATGGGTCGGAGATGGGTTAGGTGGTCTTGGCGATGCATGGAATGCGTCAGTATATCATCGAGATACGGTTGTACGATGTGCTTGATATCATGAAAATCATAATACATGGCACGTTGAAAAGTTTCACCAATGTTCTTCAAACTAAAAGGTAGTTTCCAGTAGGATAAAGTACCCCAAGGACAAATGAAAGCAGTTTTGTGTTGATCTGCGAGTAAAATGTTAATCTGATTATAGCCGGAAAAACCATCCATTAAAGAGAAGATTTTTCTTCCGGCATAATCGTCGATGATCTGGTCAACAAAGGGAATTGGAAAGTTGTCCTTGGGACAAGCTTTATTAATATCCCTATAATTGATGCATACACAGATCGCGCCTTGTCTTTTATTAACCGAAACTAGATTGGATACCCAATCAGTTAAAGCAATAGGATAGATAAAGCCATCCTTGAGAAGTTTTTCAACTTTGAGTTTGATAGAGGTGACTTTACGGGGGTGGACTAGGCGAAGTCTCTACCGAACGAGTTTAGCGTTCAGGTAGGTCTTAATTTCATGTACAACGAAATCAGGGTCAATACCTGACATCTCTTCGTAACTCCAAGCGAAAATGTCACAGAATTCTTTAAAAATAGATTTATAAGTGACGACATCATTATCGGAACAAGCGGCTCCGATATGAACATTTTCAACAACTCCAGGTTTAATATATATGTCAAGAGGAAAAGCAGGTGAAATATTACTCAGGTTCCCTTCGTAAAGCACATCGTGTGTTGACTTGGGAACAGAGGAAATGACAACAACAGTTGACGAAGTCGAAATCCATTGGTAACTCTCTAAAGTGTGTTGTTCCAGGAAGAGAATGGAACGATGGTGTCCATCATCCCAGGGCGTGTCTTCCATAGAAATAAAAGACATAATCATCTTGTCGGTAGGAAAAATGACGTGAAATGGATTGGGAGATGAATCACTAAGAGAGGGGGTAGAAGGGGTTGTCGATTGAATGGCTTGATAAGCCGACTAAACCGGACTTAAAGGAAATTGGTCGCCATAGTGAAGATAATCACTCAGGTAAGGTACTATCCAGGAGTCGTGAGATGTGGGGGTTTTATGAACAGAGGTGGAAATCATGTTGATCGAGGTGACAAAAGGAGGTGGAGTATCGGGTGGTGGGATTGGGAAAGTACCCATCAAAGTGGAATCTTTTAGTAGACCCAGACCGACATTATCATACCCAAGAGGTGTCTTTGAAATAAAGGGTACGTTTCTAGTATGGGAATCAACGTTAAAAAAGGCCAGCTGGTCTATAGTAATGAATTTTCCTTGGTGTGGAAAATGTACTACACGGAAAAGGGTAGACACAATTGTGTGCATAGAATCAATCTAGCTACGACAAAGTAAAAGGTTATAATTGAGAGGTGCATCAAATACCTCAACTTCAACATTGACCGATTTGCCTTCCAACGTAATAGGCAACGAGGGAAGTACACCGTAGGGTTCAAAACCAAAGTCATTGAAGGCCTTAAGTGTGTTGTGTGATTCAGTGAGGGGAGGAGAGCCAATGGCTTTCCAACAGGAAACAAACATTACGCATGTCGAGGCACCCTCGTCAATAATGGTTCTACAGATGTTCTTGTCTGCGACAACAACTTGTATCTGAAATTATAGCTGAGGGGGTAGCCTTGGGATGTGATCTTCCAGGTAAAAAATTATCAAATTTGTATATGTAGGATCAATTCCACCAATAGCCTTTAACAGTGCCTTCCACTGAGCAGGACAACTTTGAAGGACTTTGAGAGCTAACATCGCGGAGGGTKCTTGCACAAGATCTTCTACAATACTGTAGTTCTAAGCAGCATGTGCATGAGGATTAAAGGCAAACTTTCGAACAACGCCCTTTGGAGGGGGGCGGAGAATTGTATCGGGGCTCGATTGTTCAAGATGAAGAGGACCGTTGGGAGGTGTTTGAACCAACTAAGGTGGTATATCATCAAATTTATCCTTTGAGGAAGAGTAATCTTTGGCCCGAGTAGTAAGTGTAATGTCATTCTTTTTTGAATCACCAGTACACATAAGGACATAGGAAGTGTTGGAAGGAGAGGATTGGTCATGAATGACCAATTGGGCCTGTTGTTTAGAAGGAAAATGTTGGGACAAAACGATAGGTGTGGGAGGCTTCACAGTCCCTTGAAGGAACTTAGTGACCTCAGCACGTCTTGAACAATATTTTGTGTAGTGATCATCACCATAGATAAGGCAAGGGTATCAGGGTTTGCGCTTATCCTTATCATCAGCAGGTTGCATTTTAGCTTTCTCAGATTGTAGATTATTTTTATCCTCCTTATTCTTACCCTTCCCTTTTTTAGATTTATTTTTTCTGGCAGGGGTAGATTGAACGGAGTTAACCTCAGAGTTTTTCTCGGTGGAAGGAGTAGGAGTTGGAGAATTTTGAACATTAGAAGCAATATATTTGGGATTGGCATGGGAGGCTTGCATAGATTGAGATTGAACCTGGAAAGTGCCAATCAAACCATCAGCTGCATGAGAATTAGAAGTGGTAGTTGAGGTAGCGATGGTAGAAGGACGAGGAGCATCAGGGATTAAGTCATAAAGAGTGTTCGTTTATGAATAAACGAGATCTAGGTAATGAGCGTGATTGATCACCTACTCTTCAGTGACAACTCCACCCATGGAAATGTCATGAGAGATTTTATTCACAAATGATTTTGTGAACCATTCGACCAATAACTGATCGGGAAGGTCGAGTTTGATCAAACATCATCTTCGTCTCCACTCATGGATGTGATCGGAAATATGAGTGGCCGAATTTTTCTTGAAGGAACTTAAAATATCAATTCATGTTTCATAGTGGATTGGCAATTGGTAATGTGTGAGGAAAGCCATGTTCAGGGTATTAAAGTTGATGAAGAAGCCTCATGGTAATTCTATATACCACTTTGCAGCTGAACCCATAAGAGTTCGTTGGAAGATTCGTAATCGGATGGAGTCGTCCATCAAAGAGTTGGACGAACACCAAAGGTGAAAAGTCATGACATGGTTGTTTGGATCTTCTCCCGGTTTACCGTCAAATTTAGGAATGTTGGATGGTAACTTGGTCGGTATAATGGGAAAATGGAGAGAATATAAGATAGGGTCATTCAAGATTCTAGACAAGTCAGGTAGAACCAAAGTGGCTAAAAAAGGTAATTGTCTATTCACGTGAGGGTACTGGTCACTTTGGGGAGGGAGTCTCGTCAGTATACCAGTAGGACCGTAAGCAGTTTGTATATGAGACGAAGGTCCTAACAGATTCGGACGTGGGTGTGGAGGCATGTAGCCCATAGGGTTGTACTGATTAGGAATGTTCCCTTGGAAATGGATACTAGAATGAATGCTTGAACCCCAAATGGGATTGGAAGAACCAAGATATGACTGGCCCGAACTAGGGGGTATGAAAGAGCTAACTTGAGGTTGTTTCCCCCTAGATGATTGTGGATTTCCTTAGATGAGAAGGTTCCAATACTGGGCTAGTGATCCTTGTATGTTTTGTCCATAGGGTGCAGTATAACCTCCAAGTGGGGGTTGTCCTCCAATCAAGGGTGGTGTTCCAATTTGGATGTGACCTACAAATTGAGTTTTCCCCCAGTGTTATATTCCCCTCCAATAGGAATATGATAACCAGAAGTGAATGATGGAGTAGAGCCTCCAATTGGATTGGAGCCACTTGGGACAAATCCTCCCATAAAAGGTGGATAAGACTCTCTAGAGGGGACTTGTGAAGGTGTTGGAATGAAACTGGAAGAAGCATTGTACCCAGGAGGAGTAAAAAATCCAAAATCTTCGGATAGAACTTGGGTAGGAATAAGGATAGAAGTATTTAAAGAATTGTGCCCATGAGGAAGATATGGGATAGGTCTAGACGAAAGTGGTGTACCAATGGGAGCTTGGGTATCCACTATATTCCCAGTGGGAATAGTCATAGCGTGTGGGACCATTGTGGAATGGGCCATCTGAAGAGGAATGGTTGAGCTAGGACCAATAGACTGTGCATCTGCACTAATGAAGAGATAGCAAGTTGTAATAGCAAAGTGATCTATAGGTATCATGTAGTTAGCAAACGTTTCGGGAAATTCAGAGACGACAGGTATATCAGCACCTGCCCTCGAGCCATAAAGTTCCCGCATTGTAGATGGGGTTCAAAATATATCGGTGGTCCAAAAGGGATCCTCGTTTTCTAGGCTGGTAAGAGGTTCGGTTGGTATTCCATAAGTGTCAACAACAAGTTCTCCTAATGAATTCAATCAGAGAATATGTCTCTCGTATCCAGGAGGCATTTAGAAAGCATCTAGAGAATCAAAAACAATTTGGAAACTGTCTAAAGAGTCAATTATTTCCGTTTGTGAAGGTATTTTTTCCTAGACCTCGCTCTATTAAGGAGATCCCTCCAGTGGATTAGTAGGAAAGGGTTGATAACCTTTCGTATCTTTTGGGGGTATTCCTTGCATCCTACGTGAACAACGTGGAGGGTCAATGTTGGCTGAGCCAAATATTTTACGGAAAAATCCTATGGCCAACTATAGAAACAAACAACACTCTCTAATAAAATCTAGGAATCAAACCAAGAAAACAAAACCTTCTTATTTCGAAGTCACTAGTTGGTGATGAAATCCAATTCCGCGAAGTCAAGAAAAGAAGGGGTTAGGATAGAGTGGGTGGAAAAGTTATGTTGACGACCTGCTTAACGGACTTACACCCTGGTGCAAGATTCCACACATAATCGTGGGTATACTCTCCAAGGAGCTCGAGTGAGTTTGGCCAACGTTGATTCTAGGTACCGTGAAGACTTTCCCCTCCACAGTCACCTCATGTAAGACCCTAATAACATAGGAAACTAAGGCTACCAAGAACAATAGTGATGCCTGGGGAAGCAGTCGACAGTCTAATCCACGTGCAAAGTTAGGGTATCTAGCCTGAAATCAACTTGAGAGGCTTCCACTCATCATTGTGGGTATATCATTCAAGCGACCCTCATAATACGCACAATCTCTACACTGAGACCAAAAAAGTAGGGTGAGTAACTCTGCTAGTCTCAATGTGACCTCATGTTTGATCCTTGTGTGAGAAGGGCTTCCCAAGACAAAATGTTGCAAATGGATTTGAACGCTCCCTATCACAAGATGCTATTGTGTGTTTTATGCTTTGGAGAGTGTATCTCACAACTTATTCCAAAGCTCTAGCCTAGCTAATGTTGGTCTAAAGGATCCCTAGAAAATAAAAGTTATTAATTGAATTTTAGATTTCGCAATGTTTTTTAGAGGCTGTTGTTTACACAAGAGGGAGATGGGAATGAAACCAATGCTGCGTAATACCTTGACCCAATAATATACAAACATACATGAATGATGCAATCTTTCATTCAATGAACTCTATCAACAACAGGGAGAAGGAATTTTTCTAGAATGATGTAAGCTACGAAATGTACATTCTTTTTCTTGAATGAACACAATTGCAAACAACCATAAACAATGATATTTCTCAATTTTCTCTTCTTTTGAATGCAAAAAAATTTCTTATGTATGATTACTTTAAAAGAATAAGTGACGTTAAGTCTTCCTTTCCAAAACCAAAACATGGATATAATGAAGAAAGGATAAGTAATCAAAGAAAATTGATACTCTCAACAAGAACCCAAATCAAACTTTCAATGAAGATAAAAGCAAAAATGACAAGAAATTGTTTCATCAAATGTAAATGAAAAATGACTTTCCAATCATCAAGCAATCCGGAAAATGTAATCAATCCAAAACTTTAAATCCAATCAAAAGGATTTTAATCAATCAAGCACTCAGATTCGAAATCAGAGATTATATCCTTGTTGATAAAAATCAAGAGGTAAAACTGAAAAAATGACTAAGAAAGGTGTTTGATCTCCGAAAACCAATCGACAATAAGTTTCAAACTCAAAAATCAGTCACATACTAGCATTAAAAGTTCTTCCTAGCTGGCTAAAGAAAAACTGTCCATCAAAAGATGACAGGACCCAAACCAAAAAAAATTACAGACGTCGTCATAACCTAGCAATAGATTACAATGCGGAAATCAAAGGTTTCCGCAGGCTAGTTGTGGGTAGGTCACGGAAATTACGCACTGGGACAAACAATTAGGGTGCAAAAATCAAAAGTTTCCATAGGCTATGAATGGGTACAGTGTGGAAGTGTCTATAAACAAAAAAAAATTGGAAAGAGGTCAAAGGGTTTAAGTGAACTTTCAAATCCAGAGGGTCTGGATGGATGCCCCACAGACTCAGAGACTGAAATAAAGTGAAGAAAGGTAGTCTAAAATAAAATGGCCAACAAAAACCACAAACAAGTCGTATCCCCAGTGGATTCACCAATTTTGTTATTGGATAAATCAATGAATGTGGGCATAACTTAATCTCCCTAGATCCATCTGGATCTAGAACAAAACAAGGTAGGACATGACGCGTTCCCTAAGTTACAATCATTGAATTTATTACCAAAAAAGGAATAGATGACATACCTTTAGATATCGCTTCTTTATATCTTTGTTGTTCCTGCTTCGCTCTGGTGCTCTTGTGAGATCAGATCTGCAATGACACAAAGCAACCAAAGTGAAAAAAACAATAATAGATTCAATGAAAACCTAAACATGTGATCAAGGAGTCATGTAATAAAATGCTAATGATTTTATAGGAAAGAAACATGTTACAGTATTATATTAAGTAAAAGTGGAAGATACAAACAAATTGCCTTTGATGTCGCAAGTTCCCTTTCAGTGGTCCTTTGTTCCAACACACACATACACTTGCTCTGAATTTGTATGAATATGGTCCACAAAATTTTGATGGACAAATGGAGACCTCAAGCATCAGTTGAAACAGGATCCTTCACACAGTCTTCAACCTATTCTTTTAGCAATTCTTTGATCAATCTCTCTTAACCTTTTCCATGAGAAACCCATCATTATATAGGAGAAGGTGAAGTAGTTAAAAGGATGAGGATGATCCCACCAAATCAGAGAAGCCAATAGGATCACAACCATACAGAAACCACCTCGCATTCTAGAAGATTCTCCTTCTAGAAATTTCTTGAACTTCTTTCTTCTTTTATCTTTCAAACGCCACCGCACCCTGCCTATTCTTCATGTAAAAGATTCTTTTGAGAGCCTGAACATATGTTTGTAGAATCATCATCAGGGTGACCAAAATAATGTGTAACTTTTGTGACAGTTTTGTGTTTTTGCATGACAACATGACACCTTTATTGCCTAGGGGCCTTGAATTAAAAACACAAAAAAAATATGTCAACGAAAATTATAAAAGACCCAATGAAACATGTGAAATTTGGTGTTTCAAAAAGTAAAATTTGGGGTTTCAAAAAGTAAAATTTGGGGTTTCCTAAATGAATTTTGAGGTTATTTGGTAGTTAAGAGTTTAACATTTTTTAAAAATTCCTTTTTTTAAATCTACTATGCCCAAATGAAGTCTTATCGATTTTATTATTAATGTCATCTAAGTAAAGGATTTTATTACAAACTTGTAATCAAAGTTTAACATCATAATTAACATAACCAATAAAACTTGCACAAAGTGATGGAATTCTCAAATGTTTTATAATCTTATATATATTCTCTTAATATGTATATTGAATCTAAAACAAGTAATCTTTAATCAATTTATTTCATTTAAAGGTTCAAATGAAAAAATGGTGTTTTTTAAGAAAAGTTTAAGGCTCGTAAAATTGATGCGTTTGTAAAATTTCAAATGTGTATGCTCGCCAATAATATTTGACATATATTCTTTAAAGTGGTGGAATGGGTTCATATGAGAAAATCTTGATTGATTTAATTTTTTCTTTACTCGCATATACTACTTCTGGGAGAAACTTTTGGATTCCTGGCATCGACTCCTGAATAACTAATGGGACGGACAATGGGCACGGTCTAGAGCATAATTAATGCACTGTATAGAGCCATCCTGCCTCTTTTATTGTCCCAGCCCCGGGTGATTCTTCCAGCCCTCGGGTTCTATATCACGGGTTTTATTGTCTCGCCTAAAAGCAAGCCAGCGAGATGGATTGAACCGGCCCTCCCAGCTGCGCAATCTAGCCAGCCAGGTCTGACTTAATCAGAAGGGAGCAATAGAGAGGAGAGTAGGATAGCAAGAGAGAGAAGCAAGATTCGGTGGATCTTTTAAGTGGTGGAATGAGTTCATATTAAAGTGGTGGAATGGGTTCATATGAGAAAATCTTGATTGATTTAATTTTTTCTTTACTCTTTTAAGTGGTGGAATGAGTTCATATGAGAAAATCTTGATTGAATTAATTGAGTCTTTCAAAAGAATAGAATACATAGATGCAAAAAAAAATAAAAATATTGGTTTTTTTTTTTAGTTGAAGGTTCATGAATTCAAAACTGTTTTTTCCATTCTCTAATAATCATTTTTTAATGGGTCTAAGAAATGTTTAATTAAATTGATTTTATTTTTTTAAAGAGAATAAGTTTATAGAAAATGCATAATTTTGAGCAAAAGTTCAAAATTCTTAAAAAAAAAAAGTTTTATGCAAATTCAAAACTTATAGCTCCCTTCTACTCCTTAACACATATTTTTTTAAGGTACAGATTGATTTTTTAAAAATTTGACTTATAATTGAATTATTTCAATCCGCCAAAGTGCTTAACTAATTCACTTATACATTGAAGACCTAAATTTGGCGAGATTGTAGAATAATCAAGATAATATAATTTACCCAGATCGAGGAATGAAATTGACTTTGAATAAGTCCAAATAAACATGCAAGTGTTGTTGGACAACTATGGAGCCAAAATAATCGAACAAAGAAGATAAACCAAAAAAAAAATATTCATTTCATGAAATATAAGTGGAAGAATTGATGAAGCCTGGATAATCAATAAAATAGAAAACCATCAAATTTTCTTTTTCTTACATAATAAGACAAAAGAAAATGAAAAACTTTTTATCCAAAATTTAAATAGAGGCCCCTTTATTTTTGTAAAACTTTAAGGGGAGTTATTGAGGGTTCAACACTAAGAAAAGAGGTTAAGACACTCTATGATGCTAACAAATATAGTTGAGCATTGGTTCAAGTAGAGGTCGTAGAAAAAATTCTCCATCGTCTCTACAATAAATCTTCTCCCTATAAATACAGTACCTATTATAATTTATTAACATATTTAGATCTTTCATATATGTTTCATATGTTGCTTGATTCTTGATTATCTGGTTTTGGGGTATCTTTTGGAGGAATAAGAAGTGTTTTGGTAGGGTTTATGTCTATTAGATAAAGGCATTTTAAAATTTACCCTCAATTACTAATGATTTTGTATGTTTAATCGATGGAATTTTAATTGTTTGCAAATTAATGAAGTCTATCTCATAGATGCATGATCATTTTGGAATTATAAATTAATTTATTACATAACTATATATAAATTTTAGTTTAAGTAAACTTTTTGGAATTTGAACTCTGTATTTCCAACAAAATTTAAATTCCATAAAATTCAATTCAATTATATTTAACTATGTAAATCTCCATAATCAAATAAATTAGTTTGCAAATAAGAGACAAGGATCTATCTAATCTTGTAGAAAAAATCCCTCTATTGTTTAGAACTTGGCAATATAGAAAGTTAAATTTTCCACCGATCTATAAATATGATTGGATGTTTGATGAGCTATGTCAATTCAGAATTGGGAAAAAATATTAGAAAAACAGGATCACTGAGCAATAAAATAAAAACAAATGAGGAAATAAAACACATAAGATACACAATACAATAGAGACATAGATATACGTGGTTCACCCAGTGTGGGCTACATTCACCAGAGAAACATTCAAGTCCTTCCTTTTTATTATCCAACAAATGAAGGGATGCAACCTATATCACACCCATTGTAACTTCCTCTTCTTTCTCTCACATTCTCCTCCCCTAGAATACAATAATCACAATGATGCATACCCACAATACATTTCCCTCTTAAAAGAGGGTTTCCTTCTAGGGACAAAAAAACTCTAACATAACTTCTACCATCAGATCTGCGACCTTATAATGAATGGTCCAGATTTACTATGAAATTACAATATACATTTACAAGGCAATTTTTCCTCTGGGTGCCCGCTTTCCCCCAGACCCCCCAGTCGGGGAGATGATCCCCCTGGATCCCATAGGGGGGAAATCCCCCATGCAAATCCCACCGAGTGGAGGGGTGTATAGTATTCCAGGGCGTGCATTCTTTATAGGGTATAAACATGGTTGGAAACAAATACCTATGAAACAAGAAGATAATGAGGCTCCACAACTTCCCTCTATTGAAATTCCCTATATTGTTCAGAACTTGGCAATATAGAAAGTTAAATTTTCCATCGATCTATAAATATGATTGGATGTTTGATAAGCTATGTCATTTTGGAATTGGGAAAAACCCCCAGGGGAATTTTTCAACCATGCACAGATCTTGGGTCATGGTAGAATTTTGTGGATGCCTATTTTTTTTTTCCATATTCTTATAAGATTTTTTGTTGGAAAGAGGGTTAGTTTACTACAAGATTATCTTACTCCTAAGAGGCGATTTCCAAGGTAAGACCTAACATTGCAAATGAGAAAAACAATATCCTCGTTTCATTGATGGAGCTAATGCATGCTACATATAGAAAGCACATGAATGTAAGGTAGATAACCTCAGTAATGAACTATAGGGAAACTATGTTTCTAGGGGATACTATGGTGCACTAAAACCACATTTTAGTCATGGAATAAGAATTAAAATTATTTCTATTTTGTTGACTACAACACGTATTTCCTTAGGTTGTGAGGGATAGACCATAAAAGGATCTTTAAGGTGTTGATTGTGTTGTTGTATAATGGTTAATTAGTGGGAGTTTTCCATCACTATCCCAAGTTCGATTCCCAAAGGGATGGTGCCTCGAGACATTACCTTTGGAATATAACCTTGGAATCCTCATAGTGGCATGTTTTCTTAATCTTCTATATTACACACATTCAAGGAAGAGACTACATTAAAGAAGCACATCAAGAACACACGTTGTTACACATTATTTTTTTCACTCCTATGACAGTTAATGATGTACATCTATCCTTTGTCTTTAGAAGGATCAATGACTTGAATCCCTGAAGAAGAATGAAGACACATTTTCCCAGAAAAATGAAAATTGTCTTTTCCTTTGTAAAAAAAACTATCAAGAAGGATCATCGCACCTTGCCCAGTGTTAAGGGTGCGACGATTCCAAATCATCGCATACTGCACCACAGTGGCCTGTGACGTCGTTGCACCTTGCTTAGTGTTAAGGGTGCGACGATTTTACGTACACAGGAAAAAGAGAATCTTATCGATGCTTCTATAATAGAAGCTTTGAAGGTGAGGTGGCCTCCAATCAATTTGGAACTAAGTCGCCTCCCTGATCTCATGGGATCATCCTAACCTCCTCACCCTATCATTTTTAGCTTATAAAAGGAGGAGAGTTCTCATGGGGAAAGTTAGCTTAGTTAGTCTAGAGAGGAGTTTGGGCCTATGATGGCTATGAGCTTTGTTTTGTCAAGATAGATTGTGAATGACTATAAGATCTACAGTCTCAGAATCCATGGAGAAGAAGTGTGTGGGAAGCAAGGAACTGTTGGAAGGAACTTGACAACATCAAGGCATCTTGTTGTATCTTTCTTCTACATTCTTTAATACATAATACTTTTCTTTCCTATATGAACATTACTTGTCCATATTATATGATTCCTTGATCACATACATAGTTTCATATCGAATAGACTCTATTATTCTTGTCTCCGTTGGCTTGTGTTTCTTTGCAGATACTTCTCCATAAGATTTATGACGGAGCTAGGATCACATTCTCAAGGTCAGGTCTACTACATTTAAAAGGTATGTTTTACATCCTCTTCTTATTTGGCAACTGAAATCTAAGGAAAGTTTAGTATAATGCCATGTTTTGTTCTAATTTCTTGTTGAAGTTAGGGAGATTAGTTTGTGCCCACACTTACTGATTTATCCGATAACACACGCACATAGTCAAGACGTATTTGTGGGAAGGTTAACTAACCGGCTTTCTATTCCATTTTCATGATTATATATACATATGAGCGATGGTTGGAGTAGTTGCACCCGCTCCAATGAACCTTCAGTTAAGTGAGTTTATCCTTTAATATACTTTATTACATTTATTATACATTCTTATGCTAATATCTAATGTATGATGACAATTACAAGGCCCTAAGAGGCCTCCCAACATCTCCCCCACACTCAAATCCTTGTTCATCTCAAACAAGTGTGGAGATAATTATTGAATTGTTATTATTTAGCCTTTGTCTTCAAAACAATGAATTCTTGTGCGGTTAGTGAGTCTCATAATGCTTTTCTCCCACCCAACAATGGTCCCCTTGATCCCATTGTTACACCTTTCTCTTTGGTGCCTTTAGAGTGGTGAGTGGTTTTTCCTAGGCTCATCTTTCCCCTGCACACAGCCTATGGGTAAACATCATGCTTCGACCAACCTATCATTTTTTTGTTTTCTGGCTTTTGAGGTTATAACTCAAGAACTATTCTGCAATTTTTATACCAGGGGGTTTAATCAATTTATTGTTTCTTATGTCATCATCTTGTCTTTTTAGCTCTAGTGTGTGTGTGTGCCATCATCTTGTCTTTTTAGCTCTAGTGTGTGTGTATGTCTAGGGATGTCTCTTTCTTGAATTCTTTCAACAGCTGCAAAAATTTCATGATTAATGTTCATCATCAACTGAAAATTCTCATGATCATTTCTCATTATGAATTATTTTTATAAGTGTTCTTCTCGATCAAATGCTCCAAAAATTTCCTCCATCAATGCTCAATCTTTCATTCAAGTGCTTAGTCATTACTATGTTCCTCATCAATGTTTTTCTCTGTTGTTGCTCTCATTCATGGCTATGCTGTCAAATATCTGGGAATGTATAGAGTCTACAAATTTCATTTACATGAAGGACAATTCTTCTACAACTCAAGTCTGTTAGTAAAAAAAGTCTGCGAGCAACATGTCTGGAGTCCGCACTCAAGTCGACGAAGTCGATCAATAATTTTTGCACTTGAAAACATCTTCGATATCAAAGGACCACAAGCAATTTTATTTCTTTTATTTGTGGACGCTTGAATGAAAATATTTATTCTTACACAAGCAAAAATCAACGATCTTCCACCGTCATTCTTGAGAAGAAGCCAACAAGAATCCTCCATCATTCACGATGCATCCACGATCATTAATGTGAGCAACAATTTGTAGATCTTCTTATCTCTCCATCAAGTTCATACCACCGCCATTCGTTGTTGTTGTCACCCGGCCGAATGAAGAGAAAACAATGCCACTTTTGTAATATTCTGACTACACACATTCAAGGAAGAGACTACATTAGAGAAGCGCATCAAGAACGCACGCATATACTCATACTCAAAAAGTATTTTGTGGGAAGGTTAACCAATCTCCTTTCTATTCCATTTTCATGAGTATATATACATAGGAGAGATGGTTGGAGTGTTACATCCGCTCCAAACAAATATTTAGTTAGGTGATTTTATCTTTTAATATACCTTATTACATGTATTTATACTAATATCTAATGTATGATGACAATTACAAGGCCCTAAGAGGCCTCCCAACACATGTCCCATCGGTGTAGTTTCATTAACTCTAACCCGACCTGGATAGATATGAATATATTCTAATAGTGGGTTTGGAGAAAACAAGTCCCCAACTCTGGCCAAAATATAAAAGACATTATAGTGCACAAAGAAAAAGAGGGGGTATCTAAGGCATCTTGCAAAAGTGAAAATATACTCCCTTACTAGTTAGTGGATTATTTGAGAAAAATGGGTTTTTAGTTTAAAAGGAAATGCTTATGTCACTTCACTAAGGAGTTAAACTCTAGACCATTTTTCCTTTATCCTTCTTGACACTTTTTTCACAACCAAAGAAAAACAAGGTAATTGTCACACATTTTAGAGTGGTGTATTGGTAAAAGCATTGTTATTGCGATGTTAATAAGTGTAATATTAAAATATCTCTTACATTATATTAATGTAAGTTTGTACGATGTTGATATTAGTAGCATTCCATGGATTATAATCTCTAGTCTAATCCAATTGTCTTACAAGACTATATTTTGTATAATTTGACAATGTAAGAAATTGTAGTTCTAAATAAGACCTTAAAATCAATAGGTAATAAGGTTACATACAATATCAAGCATAGAACCTTATGGCACAAAGTCATTAAAAGCCTTAACCCCTCATTCCAAGGGAGACCTCAAACATGTAGGTTATAAGGTTACAAACAATATCAAGCATGGGACTCTATGCAACAAATTCCTTTCATAGGATTAACCCCTCATTTCTAAAGTTCCTTTCAGCAATAGCTTCATGCATACCATCAATTCTATTGAAGATAAATTATGGATTAGACCAGCATGGGACTCTATAGAAGAAATTTATTCAAGGCTCCTTATTCCCAAGAGAGTCTTTTCCATTCACAACATCACTTAAATTATCAACCCTCCTCAATATAAATTACATATGTGCAAGTGGATAATTTAATAACGAATCTTTGATTTCACAACTATATTTCATAGTTTAAAACTACTTACAATATTTGTTTCTATTTAGTTATTTGTTTAAAATATAAGTAGTTTTAGTTTATATTTAGAAGGGTATTTTGTTGTTCATTATCTCATTGTAATTTGCTTTAACAATAAATATATTTAAATGAAAACATATATTTATAGATTGTTCATGTTTGCACCAAGAGTAGTGAAGTTCTCTATAGCATAGTATGGAGGAGATGTTGTCATGTATCATAACATAATGTAAGTATGTATGTGACAACAACAACAAAAAATCTAGCATAAATCCATCTTAAATCTGGATCTATCAAGCATCAAAATAGATCAAATTTCTTGAAATGTAAATTTTTTTATCATTTAATTACATGCCATATATTAATTGTTCATTTTGTATTTACAATTATAAAACTTAATTATTAAACATACTATATCATCAAAGCTAGTTTTTATTTGCAAATGTTTTGAGCCTATATTTATCTTCGAATGAAAACATATATATGCTCAAAACATTTACAAATAGAAACTAGCTTCAATGATATAGTTCCAATAAAATTTATTGTTTTTTTTTTTGGAAATAAGATAGGAAAACCTATTACATAAAGACCCAGCTTCAAAACTCACATTTTCCAAGCCCTCATAGAAACATGCTTCAAGCAACATTGTCATTGGTTTTATTAACATTACTATTACTCTATTGTATAAGGATAAACCATTTAAAAATAGAGTCACAGGTTCAAGTTCTTTAAGTACAAAGAGTCATAGTTATATATCTGAAATTGAAATCTAACTTAATCTATAAGCACTAATTTAGACCAATTTTTTTCAAAACTCCATTCCTTAGAGTAGTAGTCAAAGCCTCCTCACAGTGAGGATATGCTTTAGTTGTTATTTCACATAGTCTAGAGGGTAGGGATCCCAAAGAAGAGAGCATCACTACTATAGGGTGGGGTGAAGAAGAGAGCATCACTACTACAAGGCGGGGTGAAGAAGAGAGCATCACTATTACAAGGTAGGGTGTCATAATAGTTGCATTACAAATGTGACACATCTACTTGGGATATAGGTGCACCTAGTTACCGAGGTTATTGTTCATGAATTCTTACAGACAGTTGGTGTGCATTCTATATACGAAACAAATGATCACAAATAATTGAAAACTAAACATTGTGACTATGTTGGATTATTCTATGGACTTGGATTACATTGAAGAATTCCAATTCTTCATAGGGGTGGAAATTATGAGAATAACCAACAATGATGGGATTCAATGACGCAACATTTTGTTCCTGTGTTTGAAATAATTCGTGAACAAAAAATTGTTTCATAGAATGCCATCATTGTTGCTTATTCCAATAATTACCACCCCTACAAAGAAATGGAATTATTCAATGAAATGCAAGTCTTGGGAATAAACCCAAGACTTTCATCATGAAAATTTTCCACCGACTTCTTATTGAGAAGGTGTTGTGAATTTTGATGTAGAAACTTGAGCAATGCTCGATCTATTCCATGTCATTTCTTCAATGTGATGCAAACATATTCTCCTCTAATGCATCCTATCTCCACTCCCATTATAATGAATGAGTTGAGGCTCCCCTCCAACTTTGATTTGAGGACTCTTAGACTTACAGGAGATTAAAAAAAAATTCCATGAGGGTATGGATCCTAAATGATGGAAGTCTATAATAGCAGCAGACCATTGTAAATATTTTTTAGATGGCTCTTTTGTCTCAATGGGTTTTCAATAGATCATATTCTCTAATATGCCAAGTGGTTCACCAAGGGACAAATCCAACACAAGTTCCCTCTTCTAGTATATATGAACTTGACACAATGGTGACTATTGCTACTCAAGGGGAAAGTACTGATTTAGGTGCCCATCCAAGACCATTTATAAATGGTCCTAATATCGACAATTTTCAGGTCTTGAACTTGTAGTGTACTTTATAGGGCCTTCTGATACATTTTTTGAGGGTTTTGCACCTAATGACTAGGGACCTGACTCACTCTATTGAATTTATTTCCAAAGATAAATAATATTGACCAAAAACTAAAAACCAAGTGAAAAATTATGATCCCAAATGCCACCACCCCCCCCCTTCCCAACTACCCTCTTTTCCTAGATAACTTAGATTTAGTTAGTTCAATGTTCTCTATCTATGCTAACTTCATGCTAGATTAGGGTTCTTTCATAAGATGGTTCTTTCCTCTTACGGTTTGTTATTTGAAGATTCATCCTCTTGACATTGTGGTTTTTTTTTCCAAAAGAGTGTAACCATCACATCTCTTCTAGAAAATAAACTACCATCATTCTAGCCATCATGTATTTTTATATATGTGATAATGGTTTTCACCATTGGTTTGTTAATAGAAATTGGTTTTCATTATAATACCATGTTTTCAGTATTATATCTTGTCTTGTCTCTGCAATATTGTGTGTTCTTTTAGTTCGCTCTCAATCCACTCTAGATCATTATTTTTGTATGAGCCAAAGAAAAGTATTCAATATTTCACTTTATATCAAATAAAATATTCTCAACTAATAACATTAGAAAGTATTTGTGAATTTTCAACTTATTAAAATTGGGTATTTGAAGACTTAACTCTTATCTTTATCTCCAAGTCATGAGAGGATGATTGGTTTAGTGAAAATGGGGTATGCTAAAGCCCTTGACAACGTTACATTTCTTAAAAAAGTGGTTGGGATATGCTAAATCTCTCATTTCTTAAAAAAGTGGTTGGGATATGCTAAATCTCTCACTAGGGTTGCATTCCTTAAAAAAGTAGTTATGTCATGTAAAATTTCTTGGGAATGTTACATTCCATAAAAAAGTGGTTGATGCATTTTTTTAAGGAGAAACATTTATTAACAAAAATATCATAGACATTCAGTCATGCTAGGTAATACATGTATGCTACAAAATCAAATGTTGACTTTGTGGCTAGACCCTTCGATGCGTGAACATAAGAAGATTACATCCCTCAAAAAGTGGTTGGGATGTGCTAAAGCCCTTGCCAAGGTTGCATTCCTTAAAACACTCTTATAAATTGAAATATTGATTAGCAAAAACTATCGTAAACATTGAGCCATGCTACAAATACATGTAAACCACAAAATCAAATGTTAACTTTTGATCTAGACTCTCCTATGCTCAAACCTACAATCTACATACAATGTAGGGTACATGACTCAATAAAAGTGCATATGAAAGTGCCAAACTTTTAATAACTAGTTATCCCTCAACACTTAATGAGGGAGAGATTTCCCAACTTATCTTAGACACTGAAGTGAAAAAGAAAAGTATCATGCCATCTTTTTACCATTAAGAAGTTTCTAAATAAACCTTAAATCATTTGTGCGTATACTTGATTGGAATCTGTAGAGCATGAATTATTGCAACGGAGAGAAATGCTAGATTGAATTAATATGCATATTTTGTTGCATAAAAATAATAAAGTAGCATTAGCATCAATAAGTTGCATGGACAACCAGAAAACCCTCACCTGCCTGGGCGTTGGATACAAAGGAAATGCTTTCTATGGTTGACGAACTTTCTTTCCACTATTTCCACTTCCGGAACTCTGAGATTTCTCCTTTTTCTTCGCCTCTTTGCTCTCTTTCTCATCGGCAAGAGTCGCCCACCATCCAAAGCTTTCTTTCCTCTTTCGATTTAATCGATCAGTAAATTCTAGTAGGAAAATATTATTCGGAAGCCCAAAATTGAATTATCTCTGTACATGGAATTAGGAATATATTGTGGGGGTGACAAAACAAAACAGTTTGATCGAAATTATTAAACCGTACAAAACAGATATCTGGTAAGGAATTAGTAATGGGAATTTGGCTATATAAATTTATAAGAATTAATATTTTTTATTGTTCAAAATTACTTTTGATTGTAGAAATAGATTTAACATGCTAAAAAATAGAAAACAGATATCTGGAATGGAATTAGGAATAGGAATTCGATATAAATTTATACAAATCACTATTTTTTGTTTTTCAAAATCCATTTCTAAATGTAGAAATAGATTTAACATGATAAAAATCCCTGGAATACTATTAAAAAAGATCATTTCTTAGCTAAAAAACCCTGGAGCACTATTAAAAATGATCATTTCTTCGAACTTTTAACACTATTAAAAACGAAGTAGACTAAACTTCTACTAATGATATAAATTTATAAGAATCACTATTTTGTGTTATTTAAAATCAATTTCTAAATGCAAAAGTAAATTTAACATACTAAAAAGCCCTAAAACACTATTAAAAATTATCATTTCTTAAAACGTTTAACAATGCGTTCTAAGAAATGATAATTTTTCACAGTTACGATAATTTTTAATAAACTAAACGTTCTACAAACAATCATTTTTAATAATGGTAAACGTTCTACAAACAATCATTTTCATCATGCTTTCCCTAAGCCTTTATTAAGTATAGATGAAGGTTCGATAAAGATTTGATAAGTGTTGAACTGGTGTGAGAGTCGAAGATCTGAGCGCTGTGTAGTAGCTACCCCGAGGTGGATTGCCGAATGTGATAACTTCCTCGTTCTTTAAAACAAAAAAATCTCCACACAGAGTACGTTCATCATTTTTATCATAATTTTACCACACTATACACACATACTGTCTATTAAATAAATTTGTCTGCTGTATGATATTGAATAAATAGTAACGTGCACATCTTGAAATAATAGTACGGGTATGTAGCTCAGATGGTAGAGCGCTCGCTTAGCATGCGAAAGGTACGGGGATTGATGCCCCGCATCTCCAATCTTCTTAGTACACGTGTTTTCATTTTTTCGATCGCTAGATTTTGATTATTTGAAGATAAATGTGTTTTCTTCCGTTTTTTATAGCTTAATATTGATTGTTTGCGTATAAATATGAACGCAAAATTCTTAAAACATGATCCCTGGTGTCAACTTCTTGTTTCATATTGGTTTTGAACACCTACTATTGAAGGGGATATTTAAATAACATCTTGCCTCACTGTCAACACTCTTTGAGTGCATATTAGTTGGTTTATTTTGTTGCATTAATCAATGAGTTTTGTTCAAAATCCTTCAACCCCTTGTTATTTCACTTACCTCATCCACTCATAGTGTATTAACTTGATTTGTTTTGAAAAACAAATTTATTTCCATATTTATGAAATTTGTAATATCTCATTTGTACAAATGGTTAAACCATGTATTTGTTATTGGTTAAACCATGTAGATTGAACTTAAATCTTCTTGGTATGCATATATATTTTTTTTGCTAATTGTTAGTAATAAGTAATTATTTTAAAAACTCAAATTTCTTAGTGGTCGCAACTAAGGCTTTGACAATTTGCAATGAATCAATTCATACTGACAATGGCTTGGCCACTTGCTCAAGTCCTAGCTACTGCTTGGCCACCTGCTCAATGCCTAGCCACCTGCTCACCCTCAAGCATGAGAGTCAGTTATTTAAAGTTGAATTGCTTGCATAAAGGAATAAGCAAGTAATGGTGACTTAATCATATATTCGTTCTCCGGTTCTCTACGAACTAGGATGAGAACTCCCTACTACGTATACCTCAGTCAAGTTATTTAAAGATGAATTGCTTGCATAAAGGAATAAGCAAGTAATGGCGACTTAATCATATATTCGTTCTCTGGTTCTCTATGAACTAGGATGAGAACTCCCTACTACTTATACCTCAGTCAAGGTTTTCTGAGGCACACTTTGAGCTTTGTTTAACTCAGACAACTTGTTGTATTGCTATATAGCAAAGAAACCGATATATTTCTATATAACAAAGAAACAGATATAGCTAAGGTGGTCAAGCTAAACAAAGGTATGCAAAGAAACATGCACCTTTTTCTTCCTCATGCACAATAATACAATAATTTTCATGCACAATGATATCGTAATTTTCATGCACAATAATAAAGTAATTTTCATGCAAAGTAATAAAGTAATACAATAATTTTCATCTATTTGCATGGAACTAATACAACGTCTCAATTTCTTTATAATTGTGTATGGATTGAGGGTTGGTTCCTCTATATGGCTGCCAAATTTAGTTATTCCAACGACCTGTAGAAGAGATTTATTTATTGGGTGTGTGATAGGAACGCACATTGAGTTCATTGGATTATCACCCATGCCTAGGCCTATGACGGGTTGATCCAAGACTACATGAATTCCCATGGATTTTATGTGTTCTCTCGGCCCAATCCCAGTCAACATCTAGAGCTGGGGGCTCTCGAGAACCACTGTTGAGACTATGATCTCACTCCTATTTTTTTTTCAAGTACACCTCATGCTTCTTTCCTTTTGCATCTTTGTACAACAACTAATGCAAATTGGTGACTAGGGTTAGATTAATCTGAGTCTTCTACTGGTCATACGGGCTATTCTTCATCACATTTCAAATGTAGTTTTCCGAAACAATATTTGCCATTACCTTGCAAACCATCCAGATGATCCAACATTTCATAAACAATATTTGCATCACTTATGGATGTTGAATAATCACCTACTAGGATGTGTGATGGGGATCTAAGGGTCTTGATCTTTTAACTTCTTTGCAAAATTCAACTATGGATCACTGCTTAATTTGAAAATTACTCATAAGATTTTCGAAAATTTGGAGTGCCTAGATTGAATTTGGAAGCTCAGAAAAGGGGTCAGGAGATTGTTCTCATACCCAAACAAAACAAAAATCTTACAGTCCAAGTAAGGTAAGGGATAAGAAGGGTTTTTAACCAACACAAGGTTAAGGAAAGCACCATATCTAAGGCATGACCACAATCCAAACTCAATGGTTGCACAAATCCTTGTTAGCAACATAGTCAATCTAACCCTACTATCAAAATGAAGAAAGGTGTGACAATGAGCATTGCAATAGGTAAAGGAGAAAAATAGTGAGATGCTTCGAACCATGAACAACATTTTGTTAAGCTAAACCACAAAACTATCTTTTCAATTACAAATTTACAAAGCTAACAACTTACTTGGTTGAAGAATCAATGGAAGCATGGACTCGGGCTTATCCTGTGCAATCGTTGGAGTGATTCTTCCACACGCTGATCTAGCATTCCAAGAGGTTGTCAGAGAGGAAAATTTTTGTTCCTTACCAAGCCCAAAGAGTGTTTCGAGGGTTGATCTAGTCCAATTGCTTGCATTAGTTAAGGTCGAGTGGGCCTCATTCTCGATCAAATGAACACACATCTTCTTGACCGACTACTAGTTCTGGATCTACTGCTAGGTCTCGATCATAAGAGACTGGCTCATACACAAGCTGGGTCTTGATCTAGAAAGACATAATCTGGCTCTCGAACAAGAGCTAAACCCGGAAGGGGTGCTAAGCATGGTGGTGGCTATACATTTTCTGTTGGTCCCACATCTCATGAAGATATGAATTGCATCACGATGGATGTTGGCACAGGGGTAGAACCAGGGTTCAATGCTACAACAATGCACCATCAAAACCCTAACTACCAGCCCTTTCGGCAACACCTGCAAAGCAGATGAAGTCTCACCTGAGGTAGAGGCAGGGGTGGTTGCAGGACTCAAGTGTCTGCAACCTTAGCTGGGACATAGATCTGTGATTAAAATACTTAATACAACTCTTATCACCTTCAGTTCCTTAATATGTAATCACTATTCACTTTGCTGATACAACAGAGCTTTGCAGTATTCACACCAATCTATAGTATTCAAGCACTTAACATATACAAATGGATCAGAATGAGCATATCAAGCACTAAACATGACTATCTAGATTAGATCTAACATTCTCACATATTATAAGCACAAAGAATAAATAGATCTATCTAAACATATCAGAGCACTTAGCATAAAACATATGAACACATCAAGACAAAGCACACAAAACATTGTTTACGTGGTTCACCCCCACCCTGGGGCTACGTCCACCAACTCTTCTTCTTTATATTCTTCGATCAATCGATTACAAGAATAGAGCCATCAAAACCCTTACTCTGCACAGGACAAAAGATTTGCGCAGCTCGCTAGACCCTTCTTCCTTGTGCTACAGTCTCTCACAGGGGCTTGCACTCAGCTCTGCAAGTCTTACACAAAATGCACAAAGCCTTGATCACACAGATTGAACTCTTGGCACTTAGCCTACATCACATAGATGTTGATTTCACTACTTCTCTATATAGCCTAGACATCTATATATACATACAAAACAGGCCTAAACATGGGTGAACCCATGGGCTGACATCCCCTTCTCATTACATATTCCCAAAAACCCAAAAAGGACCCAAGAGTGGGTCGAGATCCCGTGATCTCCGCTTTGTCTTGCGCTCCTCCTTCGATAGGCTGTCAAAGTCCCAAAATAGGTCAACATGACCAAGAAACTCCCAAAACTTGGTCAAGGGCCAACAGGCCCCCAACACTCACCTCTGACTCATCCTGAGTCACTATGTTCTAAGCAATTCTTCCTCGAATGCCTCGAGCTGCTTCAACTTGCTGCTTTGTTGTGGCCTCTTGTTCAGTGAGCTCCTGTACTACTGGGTCATTCACTGGTCCTTCTAGGCACTGTTATGTTGTGAGGACGACCTGTTCTAGCTCTACTCCTTAGCTCTCGACCCTTGTAAACAACATGCATGCCTTATCTTGCACAAGTTGAAGTCGTTGAGTGACTTCCATCACTTTTCTTTGAAGAATATGGATTTGTTGTTGAGTTGTATGTTTCTCATGAGACCTCTTCATTCTGTCTACAACGAACAGGGTCTTCAGTTGCGCCTGTAGTGTGTTTGTGTGCTACTTCACTTCCTGGAGCTGCGACTCCAGCGCCTGTAACTCTGGATTCTCAATGAGGTTTTCATATTATTGAGCACTCTGGTTACTCAACTTCTTGCACTCTGAGGCAAGAGCTTTTAATCTGTCAACTGTGCTGCGAGCAGTGGCTTCCCTTTGGTCTCGTATGTCTTGAGGGATCTCGAGCAAAGTGAAGAGATCTAGGTCTGCTATGAACTGTTAGAGCTGCTAGATTACGTCTTCGAGTTGTGCCACTTGCTGTGGAACTCGTTCTTCGGCCTTTACTTCAATGATTGTCACAGAGCGAAGTGCTCTATCGACCATCTCCTATACTTTGAGTTGCTCTGCGAGCAACTGTTCCTTTACTTTATGCAGCTGGGATTTTTCTTCATTGAACCTCTCTTGCAGAGTAAGCTTCTTGTGTTTGGCAGTACTGCACTACTCTAGAAGGTCTTCATGTGCTTGCGCCAAAGCCTGGGTGGCTTGTGATGTCTCCTCCTATGCTCGTCGAAGGTGAGCTTCGACTATATCAGTGATCCGGTGGAGTTGAGCTGGCTCATCTCCTATTTTTGGTGTTCTTGATAATAGAGGCGTGGTAGAACATATGCATCTAGACTATAGTGCCTGCTGCACTTCTTGAAGTTCAACCTTGATCCGACTGAACACCTCCTCCTTCTTAGCTTCCTGCTTCTATGCTATCTCCAACTAAGCATCATTCAATGTTGTGATGATGAAGTCGAAGTCGTCTAAGGTGAGGGTGGTCTCAAACTTAGTCTGGTTGCTTTCGATTTCTTCCTTGAGGAAGGTTTCAGAGGGGAAACCTTCCTTTTCTTCGGGGGGTCCTCCTCGTCTCTAGGTGGTGTGACTTCGCCTTTCTTTTGTTCCACTTTTGTGACATCTATCTCTTTGTCATCACCTCCTTGCAATGACTATGAGTCCCTATTAACTCTTGTTCGATCTGTTATGGCACAGTCCAACGGCTTGATGATGAACCTTTATTGCTTTTATGTTTGTTCGGAGCGGAATTCAAACGTATATATCAGGTCCAACGACTATATTGATTTGCCACGGCGAAGTATCATGTGTCGCTATTCTGATATCCCAGCGAAGCTCCAATTCTGCAAATTTTCTCTCTGCAAAGTTCCCTCTGGAACCTTCTGCAACTTAGCTCTCTTCTTACATTGTTTCCTCACCTTCTTTCCAGTGAGCTTAATCTCAGTAGTTCTTTTTCCATTCTGATTCTTGTCTTCTTTTAACATAGTTACTATGCGCTATTGAGATTCTTTCCTAGGACTCGGGGTTAATACCTTTTCTTTGTCTAGGATAGTTACTTCAGTATTCTGGGGGTCTTTTGATGTTCCTACAGCTTCGACATCAGGGTCTCTAGTGTCAAATAGCTTCGATCTATTCTCCCGTTCTTCAAATAATTGTGTGGTCCTTTTAGTCAAATCTTTTAAGTCTTGCTTCTTCTTCTCCAAGGCTTCTTCTTCTTCCCTTCATCTGGCTTGAGCTCTGTCAATCCAAGGTTTTCCTATTAACATGGTAAACGAGGTGTTATCTTCAATAAAATTAATAATCTCAAAATGTTCCTCTGTTGAAGTTCCATTGACGGTCATAGGTATTTGAGAGAGCCTCCCGCATAAGTTTACCATCTTTCCTCTGAATAACCCTATTCCT
>JASDQU010102755.1:177988-230952 GCA_032191745.1 Picea mariana | reverse complement strand
CTCAATTTCTTTATAATTGTGTATGGATTGAGGGTTGGTTCCTCTATATGGCTGCCAAATTTAGTTATTCCAACGACCTGTAGAAGAGATTTATTTATTGGGTGTGTGATAGGAACGCACATTGAGTTCATTGGATTATCACCCATGCCTAGGCCTATGACGGGTTGATCCAAGACTACATGAATTCCCATGGATTTTATGTGTTCTCTCGGCCCAATCCCAGTCAACATCTAGAGCTGGGGGCTCTCGAGAACCACTGTTGAGACTATGATCTCACTCCTATTTTTTTTTCAAGTACACCTCATGCTTCTTTCCTTTTGCATCTTTGTACAACAACTAATGCAAATTGGTGACTAGGGTTAGATTAATCTGAGTCTTCTACTGGTCATACGGGCTATTCTTCATCACATTTCAAATGTAGTTTTCCGAAACAATATTTGCCATTACCTTGCAAACCATCCAGATGATCCAACATTTCATAAACAATATTTGCATCACTTATGGATGTTGAATAATCACCTACTAGGATGTGTGATGGGGATCTAAGGGTCTTGATCTTTTAACTTCTTTGCAAAATTCAACTATGGATCACTGCTTAATTTGAAAATTACTCATAAGATTTTCGAAAATTTGGAGTGCCTAGATTGAATTTGGAAGCTCAGAAAAGGGGTCAGGAGATTGTTCTCATACCCAAACAAAACAAAAATCTTACAGTCCAAGTAAGGTAAGGGATAAGAAGGGTTTTTAACCAACACAAGGTTAAGGAAAGCACCATATCTAAGGCATGACCACAATCCAAACTCAATGGTTGCACAAATCCTTGTTAGCAACATAGTCAATCTAACCCTACTATCAAAATGAAGAAAGGTGTGACAATGAGCATTGCAATAGGTAAAGGAGAAAAATAGTGAGATGCTTCGAACCATGAACAACATTTTGTTAAGCTAAACCACAAAACTATCTTTTCAATTACAAATTTACAAAGCTAACAACTTACTTGGTTGAAGAATCAATGGAAGCATGGACTCGGGCTTATCCTGTGCAATCGTTGGAGTGATTCTTCCACACGCTGATCTAGCATTCCAAGAGGTTGTCAGAGAGGAAAATTTTTGTTCCTTACCAAGCCCAAAGAGTGTTTCGAGGGTTGATCTAGTCCAATTGCTTGCATTAGTTAAGGTCGAGTGGGCCTCATTCTCGATCAAATGAACACACATCTTCTTGACCGACTACTAGTTCTGGATCTACTGCTAGGTCTCGATCATAAGAGACTGGCTCATACACAAGCTGGGTCTTGATCTAGAAAGACATAATCTGGCTCTCGAACAAGAGCTAAACCCGGAAGGGGTGCTAAGCATGGTGGTGGCTATACATTTTCTGTTGGTCCCACATCTCATGAAGATATGAATTGCATCACGATGGATGTTGGCACAGGGGTAGAACCAGGGTTCAATGCTACAACAATGCACCATCAAAACCCTAACTACCAGCCCTTTCGGCAACACCTGCAAAGCAGATGAAGTCTCACCTGAGGTAGAGGCAGGGGTGGTTGCAGGACTCAAGTGTCTGCAACCTTAGCTGGGACATAGATCTGTGATTAAAATACTTAATACAACTCTTATCACCTTCAGTTCCTTAATATGTAATCACTATTCACTTTGCTGATACAACAGAGCTTTGCAGTATTCACACCAATCTATAGTATTCAAGCACTTAACATATACAAATGGATCAGAATGAGCATATCAAGCACTAAACATGACTATCTAGATTAGATCTAACATTCTCACATATTATAAGCACAAAGAATAAATAGATCTATCTAAACATATCAGAGCACTTAGCATAAAACATATGAACACATCAAGACAAAGCACACAAAACATTGTTTACGTGGTTCACCCCCACCCTGGGGCTACGTCCACCAACTCTTCTTCTTTATATTCTTCGATCAATCGATTACAAGAATAGAGCCATCAAAACCCTTACTCTGCACAGGACAAAAGATTTGCGCAGCTCGCTAGACCCTTCTTCCTTGTGCTACAGTCTCTCACAGGGGCTTGCACTCAGCTCTGCAAGTCTTACACAAAATGCACAAAGCCTTGATCACACAGATTGAACTCTTGGCACTTAGCCTACATCACATAGATGTTGATTTCACTACTTCTCTATATAGCCTAGACATCTATATATACATACAAAACAGGCCTAAACATGGGTGAACCCATGGGCTGACATCCCCTTCTCATTACATATTCCCAAAAACCCAAAAAGGACCCAAGAGTGGGTCGAGATCCCGTGATCTCCGCTTTGTCTTGCGCTCCTCCTTCGATAGGCTGTCAAAGTCCCAAAATAGGTCAACATGACCAAGAAACTCCCAAAACTTGGTCAAGGGCCAACAGGCCCCCAACACTCACCTCTGACTCATCCTGAGTCACTATGTTCTAAGCAATTCTTCCTCGAATGCCTCGAGCTGCTTCAACTTGCTGCTTTGTTGTGGCCTCTTGTTCAGTGAGCTCCTGTACTACTGGGTCATTCACTGGTCCTTCTAGGCACTGTTATGTTGTGAGGACGACCTGTTCTAGCTCTACTCCTTAGCTCTCGACCCTTGTAAACAACATGCATGCCTTATCTTGCACAAGTTGAAGTCGTTGAGTGACTTCCATCACTTTTCTTTGAAGAATATGGATTTGTTGTTGAGTTGTATGTTTCTCATGAGACCTCTTCATTCTGTCTACAACGAACAGGGTCTTCAGTTGCGCCTGTAGTGTGTTTGTGTGCTACTTCACTTCCTGGAGCTGCGACTCCAGCGCCTGTAACTCTGGATTCTCAATGAGGTTTTCATATTATTGAGCACTCTGGTTACTCAACTTCTTGCACTCTGAGGCAAGAGCTTTTAATCTGTCAACTGTGCTGCGAGCAGTGGCTTCCCTTTGGTCTCGTATGTCTTGAGGGATCTCGAGCAAAGTGAAGAGATCTAGGTCTGCTATGAACTGTTAGAGCTGCTAGATTACGTCTTCGAGTTGTGCCACTTGCTGTGGAACTCGTTCTTCGGCCTTTACTTCAATGATTGTCACAGAGCGAAGTGCTCTATCGACCATCTCCTATACTTTGAGTTGCTCTGCGAGCAACTGTTCCTTTACTTTATGCAGCTGGGATTTTTCTTCATTGAACCTCTCTTGCAGAGTAAGCTTCTTGTGTTTGGCAGTACTGCACTACTCTAGAAGGTCTTCATGTGCTTGCGCCAAAGCCTGGGTGGCTTGTGATGTCTCCTCCTATGCTCGTCGAAGGTGAGCTTCGACTATATCAGTGATCCGGTGGAGTTGAGCTGGCTCATCTCCTATTTTTGGTGTTCTTGATAATAGAGGCGTGGTAGAACATATGCATCTAGACTATAGTGCCTGCTGCACTTCTTGAAGTTCAACCTTGATCCGACTGAACACCTCCTCCTTCTTAGCTTCCTGCTTCTATGCTATCTCCAACTAAGCATCATTCAATGTTGTGATGATGAAGTCGAAGTCGTCTAAGGTGAGGGTGGTCTCAAACTTAGTCTGGTTGCTTTCGATTTCTTCCTTGAGGAAGGTTTCAGAGGGGAAACCTTCCTTTTCTTCGGGGGGTCCTCCTCGTCTCTAGGTGGTGTGACTTCGCCTTTCTTTTGTTCCACTTTTGTGACATCTATCTCTTTGTCATCACCTCCTTGCAATGACTATGAGTCCCTATTAACTCTTGTTCGATCTGTTATGGCACAGTCCAACGGCTTGATGATGAACCTTTATTGCTTTTATGTTTGTTCGGAGCGGAATTCAAACGTATATATCAGGTCCAACGACTATATTGATTTGCCACGGCGAAGTATCATGTGTCGCTATTCTGATATCCCAGCGAAGCTCCAATTCTGCAAATTTTCTCTCTGCAAAGTTCCCTCTGGAACCTTCTGCAACTTAGCTCTCTTCTTACATTGTTTCCTCACCTTCTTTCCAGTGAGCTTAATCTCAGTAGTTCTTTTTCCATTCTGATTCTTGTCTTCTTTTAACATAGTTACTATGCGCTATTGAGATTCTTTCCTAGGACTCGGGGTTAATACCTTTTCTTTGTCTAGGATAGTTACTTCAGTATTCTGGGGGTCTTTTGATGTTCCTACAGCTTCGACATCAGGGTCTCTAGTGTCAAATAGCTTCGATCTATTCTCCCGTTCTTCAAATAATTGTGTGGTCCTTTTAGTCAAATCTTTTAAGTCTTGCTTCTTCTTCTCCAAGGCTTCTTCTTCTTCCCTTCATCTGGCTTGAGCTCTGTCAATCCAAGGTTTTCCTATTAACATGGTAAACGAGGTGTTATCTTCAATAAAATTAATAATCTCAAAATGTTCCTCTGTTGAAGTTCCATTGACGGTCATAGGTATTTGAGAGAGCCTCCCGCATAAGTTTACCATCTTTCCTCTGAATAACCCTATTCCTAGGGTTAGGTCTTTGGATGTTTAGGGTTTTCCATTGTTTCTCAATAATAATAGGCCTTCGACCCTCATTGTAACACAGTTTAGAGGCCAGTAACCGCCACATCTCTTCTCAGAGATAAGCTACTAGCGCCTTAGCTAGTTCATTTCCATTCTGTTTGTAAGCATATTTCAGTCATTTTGTTATTAATGAAATGAAGTCTTATTTCCGCTGCATCTTTGCGCTTATGTGTATTTTTGTATTTCATTGTGTTCCTACATAAATCTGGATCAGTGGTATCAGAGCGGTCTTCTCGTTCTCGATCCTTCTTTGCATGTCCCCAACGATGTTGGGGTATAAGGAGTTGGGGCTCGATCTGGTTGAACCTTTGCAAGATCAACCTCGCAAACCCTGATGACCGTCTATGGGGGAAGAAAAGAAAGATGAGGAGCAGGAGATCCTATCAAAATGTTGCTCGAGGAGGCCCTTGAGGAACAAAGGAACATGATGGTGGACAACTTTGCCCAAATTCTTCAACGGATTCCCACTAGTGGCGCATCGACATCCAACAGCCACTCTGGAGGCACCACTACTTTTAAGGTACAAGTAAACTTTGACATTCCCATATTTGAGGGCCAAATAGATGCAGATGTCGTAGATAGATGGTTGAATCTTTTAAAAGGATATTTCTCGGTTCATGACTTTTCCAGCCGAGAAAGGATTATTTTCGCACTCCTCAAAGCCGCCCCCCATGTCAAGGACTGGTGGGAAACCTACTTGGAGTAATAGGGTGAGGGGGAACCCTCTCTGTTCTTGGCCACACCCACTTGGAATTCTTTCCGAGACGCCATCAAGGAACAATATTATTCCCTGGGGAGCTATGAGGACAAATACATACAATGGACTACGCTGCGACAACAAAGGGACCAATATGTACATCAGATGACGAAATTGTTTCATACCCTACGTACAAAGTTGGGTATCAAAGATTCAAAGAAACATTTGGTGTTAAATTACCGCAATTTTCTGCACAGATACATTCAGGAGGAAATGGAGTTCCTCGACATCTCCTCGCTTGGTGTGGCATATCGATATGTTGCTAAGATTGAGAAGAAGTTCAAACAGAAGAAGCGAGACTTTGGGTCTGCGAATTAGAAGCAAGGGAAAGGTACCCCCAAACCACAAAACAAAGGACCAATCCAAGGCAAGGCGGCCCAGGACAACCTGCCAAAGCCACAAGCAAAGAACAACACCACGAATCCAAAAAAGGACACGGGGAAGTGGTGTGAGTTCCATAAGAGCTCCACTCACAACACAAGTGAGTGTTGGGCCAAGCAGTCACTGGTAGTCGAGTTGAAGGCTTCTGAATTGAATGCATGCTCCGAATCTGAATCTGAAACCGACAAGGGGAATGATAGGGGGAAGAAGATTATCGATGAGGATCCCAACACCACCATTTCCACCACGAAGATCCAGAAGGAGGAACCAGAAGATCTAGAGGAGGCCGAGCATCTCTTCCATTCCAAGATGTGGGTAAAGGGTTCCCTATTGTAGTTCATTGTCGACAACGGAAGCCAGAAGAACCTCATCTCGGTAGAGGTCATGAAGCGACTGGGCTTGCCAACCATATCACACCCACAACCATACACCATCAGGTGGTTGCACCAAGGACGAGACCTCCGCGTCAGCCAACAATGTCCCCTTCCCTACAACATCAAGCCCTTCATGGATGAGGTATTATGTGACATTGCTCCTCTTGATGTTTCTGATGTATTATTAGGCCAACTGTACTTGTGGAAGCGACATGTTGTGTATGAGTCCAAGCCTTGTGCTATTATTATCACCTTAGGCAATAAGTTGTACAGGATATCGGAGATAGCATCGCCTACCACCATCTCTTTGGTTACTACAAAACAATGCAGTAAGATCATTTCCAAAACCAGGAAATTTGTTTTCTTGATGATCCACCCTTAGGGAAAGAGGAAGACTGTGGCCATGACCTCTAGACAGGGCCCCACTACACGAAAACAACATATGGATAAGGTCGTGGAGGAGTATGAGGACATATTCACCTCCCCTGCAGGGGTGCCTCTACACTACCAGGTCAAGCACCCCATCGATTTGACCCCAGGTGTGTTGCTGCCCAATGGACCCATCTATCGATGCTCTGTTCTGGAGAATGACGAAATCAAGAGGCAGGTTCAGAAGCTGTTGCAGAAAGGTCACATCCAGTCGAGTTCATCACCCTGTGGGGGCCCGATCGTGTTGGTGCAGAAGAAGGATGGGACTTGGAGAATCTGCATTGACTATCGGGCCCTGAACAAGATCAGTGTTCGGAATAGGTACCTGATCCCACAGATTGATGACCTTCTGGACCAACTCAAGGGGGAAAAATATTTCAGCAATATCGACTTGAAGTCAGGGTATCACCAGGTACCAATCGAACCCTCTAATGTGTGGAATACTGCCTTCAAATCCAAGGAGGGCCTTTTCGAATGGTTGGTCATGCCATTCGGGTTTAAGAATTCCCTTGCAACCTTCATGAGGCTAATGGATGACATCCTACGGCCATTCACCAACTCATTTGTAGTGGTGTACTTGGATGACATTCTGATCTTCAGCCAGAATTGGGAAGAGCACCTCCACCACATCCGACAGGTCCTCCAAACACTACGGCAATACAAGTTGTGTGCCAATTTGGAGAAATGCACTTTTGGCATGACCCAGGTTCAGTATCTGGGATACATTATTGATGATCAGGGGGTGCATGTGGATCCAACAAAGATCCAAGTCATTTGGGATTGGCCAACCCCAACCACCCTAATAGAGCTCCGCAGCTTTTTAGGTCTTGCCAATTCCTACCGCAGTTTTGTGTTGGGATTCTCTCATATCACTTGGACCTTGAGTCAAGTCACCAAGGGAGGAGCTAAAGCAAAATTCTTTTGGTCTGAATCTCAACAGAAGGCATTTGGGGAGTTGAAGCATCACCTCTGCTCTGCACTAGTGCTCACATTACCAGACTTGCAACAACCATTTGAGATCAAGATAGATGCCTCTGACTATGCTATTGGGGTAGTCCTTACTCAACATGGGCATCCAATGGCCTATCACAGTGACACAGTCCGAAATTATCCCACTTATGACAAAGAAATGTATTCCATGGTGCAGGCTTGTCGGGAATGGAAGCATTACATTTTGGGAAAGGAAACGGTCATCCACACAGACCACCGACCCCTGTAGTTCATACAGACACAAGGGAAGTTGAAGAATGATCACCATCAGAAGTGGTCCACATACTTGCAACAGTTTCATTTGAACATTAAGTACAAGAAAGGAAGCACCAATAATGTTGTAGACTGCCTCAGTCGACCACCCATCATGGCGCAAACCACTGTGCTCAACTCTTGTGGACACGAGACTTCCGATTGGCCGCTTCTCTACACAAGTGATCTAGAATTCTGCCACACATACAATACACTCTTGGAGGGTAAGCAAGTTCCCAATTTTCACCTCCAGGATGCCCTACTTTGTCACCTAGGACACCTTTGTGTTCCTTCAAGTGAGCGTGCCAAGATGATTTGGGAGGCACACTACAGTTGGGTCGCTGGGCGTTTTGAGGTCAATAAAACCGTGGCAGTACTGCAAAAGTATTTCTATTTACCGAACCTTCGAAAGGATGTTGAGAAGTACATCAAGTCCTACACTTCTTGCACCATTTCCAAACTGACCATCAAGAAGAAAGGCCTCTATACTCTGCTCCCTACCCCCAGTCAACCTTGGGAATCCATCTCTATGGATTACATGTTGGGCTTTCCTTCTACTAAGCATGGCAATGACTGTCTTTTTGTGGTCGTTGACCGATTCTCGAAGATGTCCATTATGATGGCTTGCAAGAAGAATATCACAGCAGAAGCCACTGCTAAAATCTTCTTTGAACGAGTGTGGGTACACTTTGGGATCCCACAGTCTATCATCTCAGATCGGGACAACAAGTTCCTCAGTACATTTTGGTCCAACCTCTGGTCGATGCTAGACACCAGGCTCACCAAGTCCACATCTTTCCATCCGCAAACTGATGGCCAGACAAAGGTTGTCAACTGAATGATCGTACACATTCAGTGCATGTACAATTCAAAGCATCCACGCACATGGGATGAGAGCATCCCCTATGTACAACACAGCTACAACCAGGCTCTCCATAGCTCAACCAGCCACATCCCCTTTCAAGTGGGCTTGGGATTCCAGCCACTATGTCCCATTGACATAGCCATGCCATTTGTGGCTACCCAGGAAGNTCAGATCGGGACAACAAGTTCCTCAGTACATTTTGGTCCAACCTCTGGTCGATGCTGGACACCAGGATCACCAAGTCCACATCTTTCCATCCGCAAACTGATGGCCAGACAAAGGTTGTCAACTGAATGATCGTACACATTCAGTGCATGTATAATTCAAAGCATCCACGCACATGGGATGAGAGCATCCCCTATGTACAACACAGCTACAACCAGGCTCTCCATAGCTCAACCAGCCACATCCCCTTTCAAGTGGGCTTGGGATTCCAGCCACTATGTCCCATTGACATAGCCATGCCATTTGTGGCTACCCAGGAAGATTCAACTTATATCCAGTCTAAGGTTGAAAAGGCAAACAACTTCATTGAGCACATTCAACACATTCGCCAACAGGTTCATGACATCTTGGACATAGCCAATGCTAAGTACAAGCAGTGACATGATCAACATTGGGTGCCACACAACCTCTAGGTGGGCGACAAAGTGTGGCTGTATTTGCAAAAGGAGCACCTCGCTGAACCTCACCGCAAGCTTCGTTCACTCCGATATGGGTCGTACACCCTCACCAAGGCTGTAGGGGACAATGCCTTTGAGCTCAACATTCCACCATTCCTTGGTCTGCACCCAGTGTTCAATGTGGACCTCCTTCGGCCCTACTTTCCACCTCTACTAGACACATCCAACATGGCAGAACAACTCACACCAACAAAGTTAAATCCAGACTGCATGGAACAATCCAGAACTGATCAGATCATGGATACATAGATCAAGCACACCTGACAACAAAAGATACCGCTATATCAAGTTATCAAATCTGACCAACTCCTTCACCAAGGCAAGTGGCTCACTAGGGACCAAGTTCAACAAAAGTTTCATCATCTCATGGAGGAACTCAACACAATGGAGACCATTGCTTCCTAAGGGGGGAGGAATGATCCAGGTGGATATTGGTGGCCACCCACCTATTCCACTTGGACCCCCACCATTGCTTCTTTTAGTTTTTCATTTTCCACACAATTTACTATTTTTAACAGTTTTTCGGGTCCTGAACTTCTGGAGCCGTTTTGAGGCCTTAAACGATGTTTTTTGGTAAAACGGGGAGCAACATGGATTATAGATTGATGTTGCTCACCCAAAAGTTGTATTCCTCGGATAGATATTTATAATGAGGTATGGAACATGTCAAATAGATATCATATGCCAAAGTTACATCCCCGGGAAGTTGGTGTACCAACTTACCCAAACGGGGCCCATAGTCTTGACATTTCATCTCCTAGGGTTAGGTCTTTGGATGTTTAGGTTTTTCCATTGTTTCTCAATAATAATACGCCTTTGAGCCTCATTGTAACAAAGTTCAAAGGCCAGTATCCGCCACATCTCTTCTCAGAGATAAGCTACCAACGCCCTAGCTAGTTTATTTCCATTCTATCTGTAAGCATATTTCAGTCATTTTGTTATTAATGAAATGAAGTCTTATTTTCGCTTCATCTCTGCATTTATGTGTATTTCTGTATTTCATTGTGTTCTACATAAATCCGGATCAATTTTAGATCTAATCTTCTTTCTTTAGCACATATATTTCACAGTTTCAGGATGGATCTTTGCACAAAGTTTCTTCTTTCTCAGTTCCCAACAATCGTAGTTTCAGGTCCCGGCAATAGAACCATTTGTTGGCACAAGGGCAGACCCAGGGTTCAATGCTACAACAATGCACCAACAAAACCCTAACTACCAACCCTTTCGGCAACACCTTCAAAGCACATGAAGTCTCACCCGAGGTAGAGGCAGGGGTGGTTGCAGGACTCAAGTGTCTGTAACCTTAGTTGGGATACAAATATGTGATTATAATACTTAATACAACTCTTAGTACTGTCAATTCCTTAACATGTAATCACTTCACTTTGTTGATAGAACAGATCTTCATAGTATACACACCAATCTACAGTATTTAAGCACTTAGCATATACAAATGGATCGGAATGAGCATATCAAGCACTAAACATGACTATCTAGATCAGATCTAACATTCTCACATATTATAAGCACAAAGCATAAATAGATCTATCTAAACATACCAGAGCGCTTAGCATAAAACATATGAACACATCAAGACAAAGCACAAAGCACACAACACATTGTTTACGTGGTTCACCCCCACCCTGGGGCTATGTCCACCAACTCTTCTTCCTTATATTCTTTGGTCAATCAGTTACAAGCACAGAGCCATCAAAACCCTTACTCCGCATAGGACAAAAGATCTACACAACTCGCTAGACCCTTCTTCCTTGTGCTACAACACAAAGCCTTCTATAGTCTCTCACAGGGGCTTATACTCAGCTCTGCAAGTCTTACACAAAATGCACAAAGCCTTGATCACACAGATTCAACTCTTGGCACTTAGCCTACATCACATAGATGTCAATTTCACTACTTCTCTATATGGCCCACACATCTATATATACATACAAAATAGGCCTAAACATGGGTAAACCCATGGGCCGACATCCCCTTCCCGTTACATATTCCCAAAAACCCAAAAAGGACCCAAAAGTGGGTCGAGATCCTATGATCTTCGCTTCGTGTTATGCTCCTCCTTCAATAGGCTGTTGAAGTCCCAAAATAGGTCAACATGACCAAGAAACTCCCAAAACTTGGTCAAGGGCCAACAATGGATTTTATGAAACAATAATTGTTCAATTTGTGTATCAATTTTCCATTTGATTCAACCATGGATGCAAATGGATATTATTGTCAATTAAACTTTGGATTCAAATTCTAATTCACACAGCTGTTAGACATTGTGGGATGACTTTTCTCTTCATAAGATGGTTACTGATCGGAATGATCTTCGCAAGATCTGAACCAAACAACTAGTGTAGATCAGAATAAGAGAGAATGTAAAATTCTTCGAACGGACTTACGGGTAACTTTCTCTTTATCATATTTGATTTGGGTTCGAGTGGTGCAGACAATAACAACCTCTTCTTTTGCAAATCCACTTTTCAAGATTTCAACCAACATGTCTAAGTACGAGTAAATATGGTAACTGTAATCAACAAATGAATCACATTTCATGCAGACAAGTGTATGGTTGCATGTGTAAGGCACCTCACGTGGGCTGCATAATAATGCTTATGTAGGTATTATATTATCTTATGGAGGTTTTTATGATATCAATGTAGCGTAGATTTATTTTCTCTGCTAGTAATGCATTATTAATTATAATGACATGTTAAATGTAATTCAAGTCTATTGATACTATTAGAGAGTTCAGAGATAAAAATCACTATATAAATTCACTCTGTACTCCAACGACTCCAAAATTTTCTATTCAACGGTTTTTGGAAAAGAGAAATGAGAGACTCCACGGAAGAAAGGCTCCTTAATCTCCCTGCTGCAAAACTGATTAATGTTTAGGCTCTATGTTGTCATATCAAAAGGATCAAATACCATCTATCCATCACATTGCTAACAGAGAAGTCTACACTTTATTTGAGGGGTTTTCGATAGAACTTTTAATGGATTGTTAAAGTTACAAGGTTTGCTGTTTGAAATTGTAATGTGAAATTCTTTTTATTTGATTGGTGGGGTCAATATTTAACTGAACTCAATGAATAAATGAAATAAATCAAGAGGGAATTATTTGATTACAAGAAGTATTTCTGAGCTGCTGAATATTTCAAAGGTATATTTATTGTGGCTATCAAGACTTAGTGAAACAGTGTTTCTAATATTTTCTATTAATTCAAACTTCTACATTAAAAAACACATGGCTGAATTGAATATTAATGAAATGTCAACTGTATAAAAATAATGCATTTCACACAAAAATGTGATACACCAATAAAGAATCACATTCATGGTTATTTCTGTGTATTATTCTCCGGATCTTATTATAGTATAATTAATTTCACCTTGAAGTTTTTTGATGATTATTAACTCAACTCAATTATCAAAATCTGATAATCTGATTCCGATGGTTTTTTTTGAATTTTTGGATGAAGTTCTATGAAGAGGATGTATATATAGTGGTGCATAGGGTCAATTTTTTTAAGGGGCGGTTTTCCTGAAATCATTCTTAGAAAATATTTAGGCAGAGAGCCAGAGGCTCTAAAACTGAGCTTTAAATTGATGCTTGTGTTGGTAGAATCTAGGTTAACACAGATAACTGAACAAAATTATTAATAGTTACAACATGAGTACAATAGTGCATTGTCTTTTCACATCATGTTTGGAATTTAAAATTGAACGAGGAGTCATTGTGCACATTTCTTATGTGTGGGTTGACATGGAAACTATGCGATGATGGAGTATTCTTGAGGTTCTTAAAATCTGAGTGATAATAATCAATAAATCTTATATTTAACATTTAGTAATCCAAATTAGTTAATCAATATACGAAAAATCTTATATTTAGCATTTAGTAATCCAATTAGTTAATCAATTTAAGGTAATAGAGAGAATAATATAAGGTGATAGTTAGAGCAATGCATATTGCTTAATGATTTAATAATCAATATATGGTAATAGTTGAAGCGATGCTCATTGTTTATTGATTAAAGAATTAACTATGCAGTGTCATTCAATATGTGCATTGCTAAGTCACAGGACACATCCTAAACCCCCTTCGTGTCTAGGGTCCGTCGAATCTGACACGATTCAAACTAACATGTGTTAGATTCAATGCAGATACGTGTCATGTGTATGAACACAAAATTAAATCGTGTTCGAAAAAACATAAATTTGTGTCACGATTCCAGGACACGTGTCCTGCAGAAAAGCGTGCCAAATTGTGGACTTGGGGTTAGGGATCTTGAGTACCTTGAGATTGTGGACTAGGTGCACTTTGGGGTTGTTGGATTTGTGGATTTTGAGGTTGTTATTGATGTTGTTTACCCCTTCATTGGTATGTGACTCAATCTTTTTCTCTAATTCTTCTTTTGATTTCTTCCTAAGTTGGCTTGGGAACTAAATCTTTAGCAATGGTGGCTTGGTCAAGACTCTTTTCTTTTTCCCCTTTGACTTGTTCATTAGAAGTGTTGGAGATATTATTAATCATATCAAACAAATCACCCACAGAGTTGATATAATTACTTGTTCCATCATGTAAATCTCACTTGCCAGTGGAGTGTCCTCTTTGGCAACCATACAACTCTCTTGGTTATGTTGTAGATTACAAGGGTTGCACCATAGTAAGGGTTCTTCATTTGCAACATTATTTGTTTCTAGAGGATTGAGAACTTTTTGATTTTGATTATGTTGAGCTTTCCTAGGCTTATCCCAACCACCATCTCTTGGTTGAAACCTATTTTGTTAGGCTTGCCTTTTAAAATGAACTATCTTGTTTTGCATGGCTTGGTTTTGTTGTTGGAGTGTTTCTGTTTGTTTAGCAAAACTAGCCTCCATCCTTTTCATGACATCTCATAAAAAGGTCATCATCTCATTCTCAGAAATATTAGTGTTGACAACATTCTTCTTTGGTATCTTGAATGAGTCTATGTAACACATTTTGATTTTGATGACTTAATGAGATAACTGCAGTTTATGGTTTGAATTTCTTGTGTTTCAAATTTCAATGTTTGTCATTATGATTTTAATATTTATCACGATTCATGATTTATGTTAGAACTTAGAACTTAGTACTAGTTATATGATGTATCATGATTCATTGTATCACTGAATAATGAATTTGTACTATGTATCATGATATCATCATCATCATTCATGTAAAATTTAAATGTTTACAATTTTATTAATTATTTCATTTTTGTATGTCTAATTCATATATATATATATATATAACGTTTCCTCCGTGTCATGTTTTCGGGGGTCATCGTGCCTGTGTCCGACACTCATATTTATGTGTCCTTTGTGTCCCATGTCCACGTGTCTGGTGACTTAAGTGCATTGTATAGTGATTAAAGAATTAACTATGCAGTGTCATTCAATATGTGCATCTCATAGAGAAAGAAGAAATTTAAGAGAGAAACACTATATGGTAATAAATGGAGCAATGTACATTGCTTAATGATTAAGGAATTAATTATACAATTTTAATTTTCATTTAATATGTATATATATGTAAATGAGAGAATAGGCCTAAATGCAATGACCTGTATTATTAAAAGACAATTTATTTATAAAGATTTTTATAATTATATATTTGGTTATAGTTGTATTTTATTTTTAATTATAAATGTTTTTATAATCATATATTTGGTTATATATAATTGTGTTTGGGGATTGAAATTTATTCCAAAATCTATCTATTTGTCCAAATAAACACAACAATATTGTTATTATTTTATTATTATTTTTGGTTTGGCTATTGATGTTTTCTGCTTGACCAAATCCATAGTTGTATCTCCATAAGTTCTATTGATGCATTTGCATTTGACTATGCATACAATATGCCCATATCAATTTTTAGTCCATGCCCTTCGAGCTGTAGGGACTATAGTAATCGATTCTCAACTTTTGTATTAATCTTGCACATAAATCAATGAACTTTCATTGTTTTAACATAAAGTTTGGGAAAATTTATAAATTTTTGAATCTGCATTTTATTTTTTATCCTAAGTTTATAGTTTGAGGTCTTATTTGGCCTCATATCAAGGCCAACTTAGGATAAATTTTTCATAATTTAAGGAAATTGTAACATACCCACTATAACGTAGTAAAAATTTTCTTGTTTTTCCCCAAGGGACAGAGTCCCCGATTACCGATGAGCTCCTTTTCACCTTATCCCTACCGGTTATGCTGCTGGTCTACGTGACTTGCCTTCATATGGCCACATTCCTAGGCTCCTATCGGGATTTCGGCATTTTCAATGTCGATGTGCGAACATCCCCAAGACTCGTGATTTCTCCAATTCCCGACGCGCCTTTTTCATGCTAGCCCTCTTGGCTCAGACCCTGGTCCATGTAACCATCACCCCATGACCACAACCTTACCCCTTTTTCGGGGTTTCGGGGTTTGCGATGCCAAAATGCATGTGCCTGCGGGATTCCCGACTCCTTGAATCTTGATTCTCCGATGGTTCCCAGTTTTTAACCTGCCACCTGTCCTCCACTGACTCCTGTGTGGCCCACGCTATATTCCTGTCTGTCGGAGTATCGCGTTTCGCGATTCCAACATGTAAGAGTTTCATGCCTTCGAAAACTCCGATTCTCTGATCCCTGACTCCTCGGGATATCCTGACACGCATCCCAAATAATGGGCGGTTCTGATCTCGTAAGAATATCACGCTTCGCGACTTCGCGGCTTCTATTGCCAAGATCAAGGGCTTCAACCTACAAAACCCCAATACACGATCCTACGTGTAGATTCGACGGTTCTCCTACGACCCAGATCCAACGGCTACCCTTCTTTCTCGCTCCTCACATCTCGCGACTTGGAGCACCAAATGCTTGGACCCTTACCCTGCAAACCTCCGAGCTCACAAGATCCCTGGATCTCTGCCACTTGTCCTCCTCGGATGGACGGCTCTGATCCTCTCGTGGCTTCGCCATTCATGACTTGGAGCATCCAAATTTTGGACTCCTACCCCGCGAACCTCCGAGCTCACGAGATCCCTGGATATCTGCCACCTATCCTCCTCAGATGGACGACTCTGGTCCTCTCGTGGCTTCACCATTCGCGACTTGGAGCATCCAACTTTTGGACTCCTACCCCGTGAACCTCCGAGCTCACGAGATCCCTAGATCTCTGCCACCTGTCCTCCTCGGATGGACGGCTCAGATCCTTTTTTCCCCTATTCACGAGGCTTAACCCTCGTCTATCTCCCTATAGATCTAATGACTATCGAGTTTCCTAGCTAAGATCTGACGGTTCAGATCGGTCCTGATGTTGTGCCCTTTCCTACTGCTCTTTGGACGTGGAAAAACTAATGGTCCAGATGATCTCATGGAGCCTGGGGGTCTACGATTTAGATTTCCTCGCTATTCACGAAGATAGAGGAAAAAGGGTTAAGGCAATTAACGTCTTCGTTCATTCCTTCAATTTAACGATTGTGAATGACCGCAGGTTCCCCGACAGGATCTCATCCACTGATCAATACTTATCCCTACGTTGCTACTTCGGGATTTTTAAGAGGGTCATTCCTCTTCATATAGGATTGATAAGACTTGCACATTCAAGTCCTTTTTCCAGGTTCTTGGTAAGCCTTTCTAAGAAGGGAATCTCTGTGAAGAGATCTAATCCAGGGCATTCCTAGAAATAGACAAAGGGAAACAGACTCCAGAGGATGGACTGGGAGTCTGACTTGGTTCAGATCATGCATAATCAAATCCATTTATCAACATAAATCATGCATGGTTTCCTCTATTATAAGCATATATCTATTCATTCTTATCGAACACTGCATTGACACTCTAACACTAAAATCATTCACAATTTCACAGTTCTATGAGCATATATATACATATACCAGTCTATGAATTTCAAGATGCAATATATATATAGAACACTTATCAGAAATAACACCAGAAGTGGGTGCGACTACTGAGAGGGGTGCTCGTTTCCACCCAACCGTAGGCGTAGCGACTCCCAACGGATTTACCACTAGCCACCCCCGAGCTAAGACCACGATGCTCTGAGACTGCGTCTCTCTGTCTCTCAGTGACCAGGAGCGAAGGTTGCAATCCTTCCTCTCTGCTATCACTCACTCTGCGTAAAAACTGTCAAAGTTCCCCTCACGTCTGCCCTTTCAATCATCTCTGCCATACGCCTTATCCTCTCGCGAGGTTGCGTGTGGCACGATTACCCTCGCGCCGATCAGGCCTAATGGCTCTACGGATGGGCGGTTCACCATCCCATCCCTCATCAAGACATCCTCCTACCAGCCTGCGAGGCATTGAATTTCAGGGCAAGTGAGCCGCTTTTGGATCTCCGGGCCAGTGGAGTCCAAATACGGTATTTAATTCTTGGTGGAAGTTAACGCCACCCTTTCAGGTGTCCTCCACTGCCATCGTGGTATCTTTTTCTACACATCCCCTCATCAGTAGTCCTGCAATAAATTCAGAATGTTATTCACATTCATTGACCTCTTCCTCAAGGTCCATTTACATCACATAATCATAGTTATGAGTTTGCCATAGTTCTTGGCCAGTCCAGATATATATGTATTTACAAGTTGGGGGAAACAGGGTGTTACAGAAATTCAACTTTAAATGAACTAGTTTCAACTTTAAATGAAGTAATGCTAGACTTGGTGTCTAGCATTAGTTCATAATAAGTTTTCTCAAATCCATTTAGCCCATAGCCCATATTTATGGCGTTCATTTTTCTTACACACATCCATTTTTCTTTGCATGACAAATAGAATGCATGACACAGACATGTCCATGAGGCAAGCATAGCCAACCCTCTATATGAGGCAAGCATAGCCAACCCTATATTTCCTCCTCGCTTGTGGATTTTATTTCTTTGGTTGGGCTTCTCTATACTGTTTCTTAGCTGGGTGTTTTGTATATTGCACTAGTTCAAGACCATTATGATGTTGCCGCCTTCATCACAGAATGGTGGCCAGAAGGCTATGATGTCATCGCCTTCATCACTTTGACAAGATCACCAAAGTCATAGGAGCACTTACCCGGTGTGTTTCCCCCTTGAGCTCAGGGTTCCGACTTTGCATTTTCCCCTTCATCTCAGCGTCCCGAATCTGAGCCCCTCCATTCCCTTTTGCTTCATCCTAGCCATTGATCCATGCTATGGGATCATAAATGATCTAGGTTCCGACTTTTCATTTTCCCCTTCAGCTCAGCGTCTGCATCCTGAATCTGAGCCCCTCCATTCCCTTCTGCTCCCTCCTAGACATTGATTTGCACTATGGGATCTGAAATGATCTATCTTATAGAAGGATGACACAAATATTGTAGAAAGATGACACAAATCTGTTACAAGCAACATATTGGTGATTAAATCTAGAATTGGACTGCATCAACTCTCTCCTAGTGAGTACCATTACATATTTGAATTTTTTAGAAAAAAATTATCTTAAATATTATGTTATAATATCTGTAAGATTGGCATTAGTTTATGAATTGACAAGTTGTAGAAAGTTAAATGTGAGCAAAAAATTAATCCAACATCCAAAATTTTCTTATAATTTCAAAACTAACCTTTAATCTCCTCTTTGCAGATGAGTCAATCATCCACTGATACCTTAAATCCTCCATCATTTTACGCACATAAAATTTTTGGGCCAAAGGAGTATCGCTATCTAAAAGCAAGGGTGGCTCTATCTGGGCATTTTACGCACATAAAATTTATGGGCCAAAGGAGTATCCCTATCTGAAAGTAAGGGAAAATCTATCTAGGACTGTCGCATCGATACTCTATTGATGATCATCAAGAAGAGTTAATTCAGAATGCTCACTAAGAAATAAAATCCAGCCATCCCTCTCAGACCAAGTTGCTCTCGCTCCCCTCACCCTCAGACCCATTTAATGTGGGTTATCCCTCTAAGACTAGTCCAAACACCAATTTTTAATTGTTGAGTTCGTTGTGTTATGTTGGTAGTGTTGTATTATCAACCAAATCACTTCATTCCAACAAGAACAAATTCTTCACCACATGCTTTCAAAATTACTCAGCTGCTAGACCTTGCACATTTGTTTATATGCAACAAATATGGAATTCTTCCAAAACCAGTAAGCCCCACAATGATGCTTGAAAATCCCCTTACATTAGGTGAGGCAGGATGAAATTCATGCTCACTCTTGCAAGATGAAATTCATGTTCATGCTTGCAGGATGAAATCCATGCTCACGCTTGCCGTCGATCCAACTGGAACTGGCAGAAACTTGTTCTTTTTTTAATCATGGTCCCCAAACCCTGCCCTCCCTTTAGCTTGATCGCTTGATATCTGAAAAAAGTATTGAAATAGCCTCTCTGAACCCATATAATTTCTTGAGTGGTTTTCCTAGTAGAGGTTGCAACAGGCCATGCAACAACTTGCTCTAACTAAAATTTCTTCCCACAGGCAGACAACGGGACTAGTAAAGCAAATATGTTCCCACAGGCAGACAACCAGACTAGTAAAGTGAAGCTGGTAGGTGTTAGGTGTGTTGCATGCAGATCACAACCATTGAAACATGTAAGCACTGAGAAAACATGTTACACTCATTTATTTTCCACCACAATCCCTGATGTTATAAAAAAATGATTAAATAACTTTATTTTAAAAATCTATTTTTTAAAACATTAATTCTATTATTTATCAATAAGTGAAAGTGGAAATGAGATGGTGAGCGATTTAGGTGGTACAAGAATTCAGCAGGAGATCATCTATCTATGTATGAGATAGACTTGTTACTATTGAGGAGAACACTGGAACCCACTTTCACCACTTTCACCACTGGAACTACTTTATGTACACCCATTACTTATACGATTATTTCTCTATCAAAACAACAGGAAACACATCAGATAGATGAAACAAACATGGTTTAGGGGCCTTGTCGTCACCTACTCAGCCACCACTTGTAGTTCTCTCTTCATGATACCAATATTTATTCCTTTTCATGATACACATCTTGATCTATGATCGATACAACAGGAAACACTTAGGAATTAATAACAAAGGTCACGAGATAGCCATGAGAGCAGGATACGTGCTTGACGATAACCTAGTTTTTGATCGGGGAGCACCCTGTCTACTCCACTCAATTATGGGACGATTCAGAAGGAACGTACACCTCATTCTCAAGCATGAACAGTAGGGGCGCCTCATCCAATCATGAAATTACATGCATTAGTCTCACCAAAACACCTAATATGATGGGAAGATAGTACCGTTTCTATAGCAGATAGTAGCAGTTATCTCTATATACAAGATATCCTTATCAACCGAGGAAAGCATCATTCAGTCCAACCAAGAGATATTGTATCGTCAACATACCACCTTGTCTCTATTCATTATCGAGGCATCATTAAGTCATCAATATGAATAAACTACTAGGAATTGCAAGGATTAGCATCTCAGAAAAACCATCCAAATCACCTCATGGAATCATGTCTCATTCTCACCTTACAATATTCTCTCTTAATTACCCTTAGGAAAAAACATTATGATCAACCGGAATAAATAGTCATGAATTCAAGGGTGAATCGTATAATAAGGATGAGACCTAAATTCTTCTGAGGAATGATGATGAATTAATTATCAATATGAACATCATCATTGATGTATTGAGTTGAGCATACATTCCTACTCACTTTGGAATTTTTATTCAAAGTGGCTAATTTCCACGTGATAGGGCTTATTTGTTTTTGTTTTTTTATACAAAACTATATGTCATAAACTGTTTTTATTTATTTATATTGTTTTCATGAACATGGAAGCATGTGTTTTCTCCCTTCTTAGTAGGGACTTGTTGCTCCGCAACTCCACTTGTTAAGTAAGAAATTACTTTTACCTAAAATAATTAAATGCTACTCTTGTAGTTTTGATGTTTTTGGTTGTATGTTCCCTTTAGGCATGGACTAGCAGCTTAGCTGCTATTGTCCTTGTTTAATTAAGTTCATTGCATTGTAAATGATTAACTCCACATTGGCCCATTCCTTAAGTATATGAAGCAAGACATGCTTTATAACTATATTAAGGCCTTAATAAAAGAAACACCAATAAACTTTACATTGCTTTCATAATAAATATTTGGGGTGCATGTTTTTTTTTGTATTAATTGGTTTAAACATTAACATACATTAAAAAAATGATTCTAATTATTTAAAGTCAATTATTTAAGGTCATTCATTTTAAGGGTGAGATTTTATTAATTTCAACTTTGGAAATTATTATTGGTTAAGAATATTTTTCACTAATATAATTTTTATTTTTATTTTTATTTTTAAATAATATATTTATTCAATCTTTTTATTGAATATTAGTATTTAATCCATTAAAAGTATACATATGATTAAGTATCTAATGTATAAGTAGATAATAACTAATATTACAGATAAGAAGTTTTCTAGCATTGCTTCAAGTTCCAACCAAATTTGTAACATAAGAGATAATGGCATAATGATTTTAAGTCTTGGCTAAATATTTGTAGAATAGAGATATGATCAAGTCCTGCATTCAACTTCCCTAGTTTTACTATGACCTCAAAGTCATATTCCTGAAATAGTAACAACCATCTGCATATTATTTCTCCTAAGACGGACTTATTGTCTAAGTACTTTAATGCAGAATGATATGTATACATCTTGAAATGAGATCCAAGTAAGTAATGTATGAACTTTTGGAGTGCATAGACCATGGCCAAGCCTTCCTGTTTTGTAGAGGTATAATTTTGTTTTGATAGAGATAGCTTCCTACTTGTAAACACAATCGGATGGTCGATGTCTCCTTCTTCTGGTTGTGAGAGTACTATGCCCAAGGCAATGGATGATGCATCAAAATGGAAATCCAACTCCTTGTTCCAGTCTAGAAAGATTAAAATGGGTGTGGTGACCAGTCTCTATTTTAATGTGCCCAACCCCTTCCGGCAGTCCTCATTCCATTGGAACTTGGCTTCCTTCTTCAGTAATTTTTCCATGGGTGTTGTAATATTCACATATCCTTTGATAAACTTCTTGTAATAGACTATATGGCCCAAAGTTGCTCTTAGTTGTATGACTAATGTTGGAGGCGCCAACTCCATAATAATTTTGATCTTGGATGGGTCAACCAATAGGCCTTGTTTGCATACTATATGTCCTGGTAGAATTTCAAATGGCGCAAAAAAGATATATTTCTTCAAGTTCAGCAAAATCTGACATTGTTTGCATCTATCTAACATAAGCCGAAGTATTTCTACATGATCCTTCAGTAAAATGAAAATTGTCCAATCATCTAAATAAACTTCCAAAAATTTAGGGATGAACTCCTTGAATGCTTCCACTACCACTCTAGAAAATACTACAGGGGCATTCTTCAATCTAAATGGCACTGTTGTGTACTCATAACTACCCCATTATGTCGCAAATGGGGTTTTGTGTCTATCCTCCTATGCAATTTTTATATGATGGTTTCCAGAGAATCCATCTATAAATGAATATGTTTCTTGACCTCCTATGTTCTCCAGTACTTCATCCATGAATGTTGTTGGGAATGGGTCTTGTATGCATGTGTCATTCAACTTCCTTAGATCCACACAGATTCGAATTCCTCCGGTCTTCTTGCCTTGCACCACCATTGGGATAATTCACTCAGACTCTTCTACTCGTCCAATAATTTATGTGTCTAGCATCCTGTCTATTTCAGCCTTCTCCTTCTTGTACCTTGGATTCAATCTATAGGGTCTTTGTCATATTTCCTTGGCTCCAGGTTTCAGTGGAATCTTCATCTCACCTAAATATCCTGCTATCCCTTTCATCTCAGAGAATGTGGTTGAAAATAAGTCCTGATATTCCTATAAGAAGTTAGACACCTTCTCAATTATCTCATTGTGTCAACAGTCTCCTATCTATGCAAAATTAGGATTCTCCGTTGTCCCAATGTTGACTTTCTTTGTATTTATAGGCTATGTGTATGCAAAAGATACCATCTTTGGCCCTTCTACTACACGATTTCATTCTTTTTCTAGTACCGACACATTCCTGGGATCTTCTTCATCGTATTCTTCCTCTGTGACATTATAGCATTCCAATAGCTTCTGGATAGTCAATTTGTCTTTGTGCGCACTGCCTAAGGGTACTTCTTCCATCGATTATACCTTTGAGAAGATATTTGTTTGGATGGCATGTAGTGTTGCATGTATGGAGGGGGCTTCATGTTCAAATGAAAATGTGATTTCGAATCTATGGATCAACCCCTACCATTTTTTTGTCTCCTTGCACATCTCCAATTCTAAATACCAGTTCCTCGGGATTGTATCCAATGTGTGTATGAATTCGTGTGTCCACTCTCTCTCTAATTCTAAGAACCATAAATCTCTACATCTGTTTACGAGACTCATCCGGTCACCCTCTCCTGTGTATTTTTGCACACCTTCTGCTTCCTCAAGCCCAAAGCATATCTTCATAAGTCTATTGCATTGTACCTAATCCTTCATTCCCTTTCTATGCATGGACCACCATCTAGTTGGGATTGCTTTTAAGATGACATCCAGTGCCAAAATCCTCTTCTGTTCAAGTACCTATAACTCAAATTATTTTATAAACATATCAATCTCAATGAGTCCATCGTACCTGGGTGGGTCACATAGCTCTATGCCAATCTATAAAAAGGATCAATTTATATGCACACAACGTTTAGTTTATACTTCATGCATCCTATGCTACCAATTCTCTAGACCAGATTTTGAATCTAATTCACACGAACTGATACTTATCCAACTGAGCACATCATCCATTGTTGGGTCGACATAATCCTCCATATGCGTAGTTAGATTATATAAATTTTCCATGTCATTTCCTCTTACTGACTATGTGTATATCTTCCCTTCTAATGGGTCCAAATGTGAAACAATTTTTATATCCCCAACCTCGAAGATCATCTCTCTCCTTTTCAATTTAATGATTGTTTGATTATCGATTGCCCATTCCAATCCCATTAAATCTAGATATGGTTGACTATCGTCTATGATCTCAATAACTTCAAAGTCTTCCATGTTGTGCACCCCATCTATGTTCACAGGTACTCCTGTTAGTCTCCCAATCGGGACTATATTATGTTGATTCACGAGCTTTAACTGAAAAAGGGACCATATTAGCTCATGTTCTCCTATCATCTCCCATGTCTTCTTAGGTAGTACATTCAAATCTGATCCTAAGTCTAGAATAACATTATCCACATCGTATTCCCCAATCTGCACATTAAACATGAATTCCCCATTGGTTCTTTTCCTACGCAGTACCTTATTTAACATTAAATATGTGATAGGGGTGTCCCTTCCTTTTGAGAAGTGATCAATCATGTTATATAATATACTGAGAGAAGTTCTATCATTCACTAGTTCTACACAATTACTTAATAATTCAGTTAGTGTACTCACTTGTGCACTTGAATTTTCAGGTATCATTGGGTCTTCTATATGAGGTAGAGATGATGTTGATGCTTCCCCATGTGGTTCAAGCATTTCCTTTCTTTCACTCTGATGTGTCTCTTTTTCCTACTGTGGATTGAATGATGGCATAGGCCATGCTTACTTTCTTACCCATTTCTCAGTTTGGTTTCCTTGAGTTGCTATATCTATTCATGTCTGAGCTCCTCCATGAGTAACAACTGCACTTTTTGGTCCTTCACTTCATCTTCCGACTGATATCATCTGCACATTCTAATTTTGATGTTGATTATGTTTTGGTTTTCCTCTATCCTACCATTTCAAAACTTGTTGGGGACATTTCTTCATTGCATGATCCAGTGCTCTGAAATATATGCATGTGGTACATAGGTTCTGGAAATATCAAGTCAAGTGTCCAGGTTGATTACAATTATAACAACTAATTGGGCCTCATTCTCCTCTACCAAAATTCCCTCTACCTTGGCCTCTACCAAAATTTTCTTTGTTCCCATGATTAAAAACACCTTGACCATTATATTGCATTATATTCCCATATGTGCCAGTATTCTCTTCCCGAATCCTGTATATATCAGATGTGTGCTCTCTTAGTAATTCAAATACATGGCAGACCTTCTCTTCATGCCCCACCGACCTGAAAAAATTACAAAACAAATTCTTTGGGGTACTCAGATATTTCTGGATTAATGGACACTTAGTGGGATGATGACCCCATCTCTTATCGATCCCGAAGTATCCTCCTCTGGGTAGTGGATTTGATGCTCCAGCTACCAAATACAACATGAATGTTGGGCATTCTTCCTTGTGATGACCTTCCATTATGCACTCCATACAACAAACATGTTCTCATTTTTCTCTTCCCTTGGTAATCTCAACCAATGGGATTGTTAATGCAACCAATTGTGTCTAAAACTATGACATTCCTCCCATGTCTCCATCGATGATGCTTCTAGTTTCATTGCAATCTCTAGTGCCTCAGGCTGCGATGTAACCTTCTGTTGAATCAGGGGCCTCCAAATTTGTGGTAGAAGTCTAGAAATAAACCACTCTTGATGTTGTTGATCCAGAATTTGGAATGTCAATCTCACATACAGATTATGTTTGTACCTGTTTGATCTCTTTTAGTTAAGTGTTGTACTGGGACTCTAACTTTGGATTTTTAAACTCCTTTAATAGCGATTGCTTCATCTTTGCCATGGTCCTAGCCTGGCTTATAGAAATAATTCTCCGTAACTTCATATACCATACCAATGCATGACCTCTAAATGTTGTTTCTAACTGCGTAATTTTTACGACATCATATTGTATGTTTTTAGCGACCCAGACTGTTTTGAAGACAAACAAATGTTGTTTTGGATCCTATGATCCTACTCCCTTGAATTCAAGAAGTCTAAGTTTATTTTATATTCTTGCCATGTTGGTTTGTGTATTCCCTCCTCTCAGTGATGTTGGTGGACTCCAATTTTGAATTTGCATACTATTCCCACTATTATGACTACTACTACTATGTAATCCTTGACTAATGATGATAGATATTGATAAGTCTTCAAATTTTATCTCTGACTATGGTGATGCACACGGGGTTTTGGATTCAACACAAGATCTTGTCTGAGTGGGACTTTTGGGTTCCTCTATTACTATACTAGACTGAGACTCCTCTTCTTTTCCTCCACCATATGGTATCTCCATGATTCAGATTTGTGTACAAGGTTCACTTTCTTTTGTCTCACTGTGTTGCTCTTCTCTCCCAGCCCCAGTCGTTTTCTTCTTATACCTTCTTCCTCCATGCAATTCTCCAAAATTGTACTCTTCCTCCGGGATGATGCCTTCTTGCATCCTTAGTCTCTTCATTCCTCGTTCATTGCTTCCTTTTCTCAGATGATTCCCCTGTCATCCTCCAACTCCCCCTATGTGCACGAAGCCCCTTTAGCTGTCAAACGTCATAATTATAATGTGGTTTTCACTTAAAAACATCTTTATCCACGTATTTAATTATTTCAAGAACCTACCATGCGGTCCTTTTAAAAAAATTATTTCTTCAACACTGTATGATTGAATGCAATCTGCTACAAATTCTATAATATATCTCCCTAATACACTATCTAACCAAAAATAAATTTCTTGAGTAGTTGGGTTACTTACCGAATTCAGTTGTTTTATCAATTCAGGAGTCCAATTCTTTGGCGTGGCAACACTAAACCTTCCTATCTTCTCGACCAATATTTCTAGCTACTCCGTCATAATTTCTGGGAATTCACCAAAGAAAATTTCATGCAAGTTCGTGAACACATACTTTTGCATCCATTGCTTGTCACTCATCTGAGGTTTCTTGTTCCCTTGTTGCACAAATCCCTATTCTTTTTGTTCTAACCAGTCTGTGATTTCTTTCTTAGTTGGCCTACAAAACAATCCCTTAATCGCAATTTTCCGGTCCCAACAACATAACCATTTGTTGGGATAAAACTAGTCTATGCACAGGTTGTAAGACCAAAGGTTCGGCTAAACAGTGACCAACAAACCCTCAAGACACCAACCCTTTTATAATAACCTTATTACACATATGAAGTCTCACTCGAGGTATCTATTGGGACTGCAATAACCAGTTTTTTGCAGTAGTAAAGGAAAGGGAGGCAGAGGCACGAATTATTGTTCCTTATCCTATAGCTTAAGTATGTTCTTGATTATTACCTAGATTATCACATCCATACATGCACATTGCAGCATAATCAATCCATAGACTAAATCCATTCTACGAAGTATATCATTATTCATAAACACATATAGACAAGTAAAAACATAAGATACAATATCCTATCTAAAATCCTTCTTTGTTCATCTTCTTTATTACTAACTATTTATTACATTCATGATCTTTTCATAACATTGATTCCCCTCTACGCACACTAATCTCCCAATCCTGTTACATATTTATCCCCAAAATATAGGGCTTAAAACCTTATTATTATCTATCCTGAAATAACTCATTACAATGCATGGCATGGCCAACTTCAGTTAATTGGTTGTTTGCCTTCTCTTACTTCTCGTTCTTTAGAAAAAAAATTGTTGTTTTATTTCTTGAAAGTCACATTGTCGCCCTTTTTCACTTCCTTATCTCACTCACTTTCTTTATCCTTCTATATGTGCATTTTCTCCATCCTTCGCATTGTTAGTCCTTTTTTTCCCTTCTGCGTGCTTCCTTCCTTCTGCACGATTTCCTCCTTCTGCGCCCTTTCTTTATACTTAGGTTTTTCTCAAAATTTTTATTCAAAACTTCCTATCCAACATCCATTCATCTTCATGCTACAACTCCTACATATTTTTCTATGTGTTGCAATGGTGGTTCACGTGTTGAAACTCCAGTGTCACCATTTTCTGCAACTTCTCCAGAAATAGCTATTGACACTATGTCCTCTATCTTTCCACCACAAACTTTGCCAACTCCTCCAACATATTTTCTCTAGCCACAACCATAATTAATACCAATTTTTCAACCATCGTTCATGTCCATTCGATACCACATGGGAAACCACTACGGGCTCACTCCATGGTAAGGACCCGACATGTATGTCCTTTCCACTTTCTTGCATGAATTTGAAATTGGAAGTGACATCTGGACTAGCACCACCAATCGTGCCACCTGAGTCGAGGATGACTTCCGTATTAAGTTGGGGGTAGGGGGTCACGTAATGTCAACTCGTTCTACACTGATTACCTTTTTCCACTACATCTTTTATGTCACATTGCCTTTCTATCCTATCATGATACTTCTCCAACCTACCTGTTGGAATACTAGGAGGGGCAGGGAATCAGTATGAACACTTCTTACCAATTTCAATTATAGTATATAAACTTCAACTTTATGAACATTATTCAATATTTATCACTTATATATTCAATATATCATTGCATCATAAACAATATCATTCATCAATACATAATAAACAACCACAAATACATAGTACACCAGAATTTACGTGGAAACCCAAATGGGAGAAAACTATGGAATTATTTCTTATATATATAAAGAATACATTCATAGGAAGCACTGACTTCCCAAATCTCCAACACCAACTAGAAGGAGGCTCCAACCCCCTATTTACAAGCTCCAACCTGAAGGAAGCTACAACTCCCTGAATTCTCCAACTACAACTGGAAGGAGGCTCCAACTCCCTAGTTTACAGGCTCCAACCTAAAGGAAGCTCCAACTCCTTGAATTCTATGGCTCCAATTAGAAGGCAGCTATGACCCCCTGATTTACAAGCTCCAACCTGAAGGAAGCTATAACTCCCTGAGTTCTCCAACACCAATCAGAAGGAGGCTACAACCCCCTTTCCTTGCCCCCTCCTTCTAGCCTAAAACATAAGTGTAGACTCAAACTATCACTACCATTGATCAACATGTAACTACCACTTCCATCAACCAACTTGTCACTATCATTGTTACATCAACCTGTAACTGATTATTGATGCAAACCCCCCCTAAGGGGGCTCACACGACCTCCCGATCTAGGATCTTCTTTTGGAGACGAATTATCTCTCAGATCCCTGATGGATCCTCTCTTATGTTCACAGGCCCTTTCTTTCCTTATGGAGGTCCACAAAAAACCCACGGGTTCTTACTCTAAGCCCCTTTCTCATTGGAATCGAACCTCAGGTGTTAGACCTTTTTACCAGGCATAAATCTCATATGACCTTGGGCTAGAATAGAGCGCTTAAGGGAAAGGTTCTATTCGAAGCTACAGGACTTCAACGCTACAGAGGATTCACCAAACTCAACACTCCAATCTCCCGGAGTGGTTACTGACCTAATTCGTTCATAAAGTTGACATGACCAACGGGTGTAGGTCCTCTCCATATCCTTTCATTATCCAAAATTCTATGGACAAATATGATGTCTAGCATGATTTCTCCCTCCTCCACGATCTACGGTGGATATCTACTTCGATATTTCAGGCTTTGAAGGTTTCCGTGACTCCAACACACAATTTCTTCGAACTGTCGAACCATAATCTATGACTCACACTCCTCCTACAACCAACGACTATGATTAACTTCGAGATTCATAGCTTTAGGGTTTTGTCCTCCAAATGACCACCACCAAACACCTGAACAGTCGAATGTTGAATTAGCGAAGGGTGGAGATCTATGACTGAGACTCCCCCTATTTGATCAATGATGGAAATTAACTTCAGTGCGTTGGAGCTTCGACCACTCTGCAATGACTACCTCTAAAATCTTCTGGATAGTCTAAGTGTCGAAGGTATTAACAATCGACAACCCCACTTCACTCTATGATCTATGACTGAGATCTGTTTCGAGACTACGGGCTTCAAGGTTTTCTCCTTCTGGCAACATAACGACCAATCTTTCCTGAAGTGATAAATCGTCGAATCGTGAGATCTATGACTCACATTCCTTATGCTCAGATCCAACGACTGGGATTTGATCTCCTCTTGATTGCACTTCTCCTCTTGTATGGGTTTTATCTAATGGCCCAGATCTATTTCCACAACCAATCCAACAACTATTGTGGTTTCTTCTCCTCTACAACTCTGTTTCCCATTAACAAAGGATTTCTCAAAGGTTTCAAAGGCTTGGCCTTTGATCTCTCCTTTGCAGATTCAAATCCTTGGCCTCTGGTTGCGTTCTATGAAACAATACACCTCATGAGATTTTTACTTCAAACAAAGTATGAGCGCACACATTGTGCTTCTCCCGCAATTTGGAATTTTAGAAATTTCTCGCCTTTTGCACTCCTTGTATAGGCTCTGCACACATTAGTGTTATCTCTCCTGAGCTTCAAACTTATGATAAGTTATTTGGCACACTTCTTGTGCTTCTCTCCGGAGCTTATGAACATGGTCAAAGTGTTCCTTCAACTCCCTCCTGGAACTCTATGCTCTTCCTCCTGAACTTGACCAACACTTTAACAAAGTGTTGGTTTCGTGCACACCTTTCACTCTCTCTCCCGAGTCTTGGACTTTACAGATTCACATGTGCACTCCTTGCGCTTACTCTGTGCAGACTTTCACTATCCTTCCTGAGCTTAACCTTCTGTAAGTCTATAGGTGTGCACTCCTTGCACTGACCTTCCCTTGAGCATTTACACTGCTCTAAGTGTAGGCACACTCCTTTTGCTTGCTCTGTTCACTCCTTGCACTAGAATTTTCTTGATATTTTACACCGCTCTTAGTGTAGGCATACTCCTCGCGTCAGTCTGTGCACTCCTTGCACTATCTTGTCCAATCTTATGACTGGTTCTGGTGTGTCCACCTAACACGCTCCTCACAGAACTCCTGAATGGTTTCTTGCACACTCCTTGCGCTGGACTTTTAGATTTTTCTAATAACTTTGATGTACACTCCTTACATAGCCTTGAGAGCCCAAAACGCTCAGAAATTCACACAGAAAGGGAATTCTATCTATTCCTACAAATGGAAATTTCATACTCTCATGGAATTCACACATGCATAGTAAACATTCAGTAAATATTCAGAAAACACATACTCATTCACATAGAACACACACACAGAGATTCATATATAGGTAAATCTTCTTTTCTATTAATTTGAATGTTTTTTACAAGAGTTTACAATGTTTACAAGACTGGATTGCAACAAAGTCTTAGTTCTTCTCTCCTCTCTTGAATTCTCCTAATACACTCTACTTATTGAGAACTATATTCTTCTCATGCATTATGATTTCAAATACATTGATATTTTTACAAAAGAGGGGCTTCTCGATCCTTCCTCACCTACTACATTAAATTACAATTAATTTAAAACTCATCTACCTATCAACCATTTAAGTTGACCTACATGTATCCTATACAAATTCAATGGATTTTCTTTGCTAGAGCCTTACACACTTAATTACATATAATTTTGGATTTAAAACCAAAAATGAGATGGTTGGCATTTCTTTGTCCTCGGGATCTACTCCATCAATGTGTGTTGCTGCGGTGGTTGTTGATGTGCTTCTAAGTAGGAGTGATGATCCTACATCATAATCCTCTGCTGAAAAAATCATGAGCTGTTGTTCATGGATCCGATGTTGATGTTTTTGAGATCCCCCAGGGTCCCAAAATTCACTCTGGAGTTGTCCACCCGCTCCTCTATCTTTTAGCTGTTTTTGTGGTCCTGCCGCTACTACAGGCTCTCCTCCTGGTTTCCAAATTTTATGTTGTAGTGCCCCATTTGATTTTCCATTTCAATATCCTCTTGTCATCATCCACTTGTTGTTGACTATATCCTTTACCGACATCAACATCATCCTCATTATTTATTCTATCTCCTTATCGAGCTTGTCCATGGGCTGACTCCTCTCCTGCAATCTTCTTTGTTGCTACATCTCCTCTTCTACCTCAATCTCCAAATTGGATTGTTGGATGAGCCTCCTCTGGGTTATTTCTCCTTCTCCCAGGGCTTCCAATTCTTCATACAGATCAAAGGGTAGATCATCCTGATCTCCCATGATAATTTCATTACCTATGACATTGTCTTGCCACTCCACTACAGACTCCAATCCTGCAACAATATTATTGAGCTGTTGCTCAACCATCTCCTCTAACAATTTTCTTTCTGCCAGTTACTCTATTCCTCTATCTTATCCTTGATATGGCATAAGTCCATCTTCATTTAACTGCTCCTCATGCTATAATTTTTCTTCACTCTACATGACTATCTCCTTTTGGCAGTCTTCCTCTGTCTCTAGATTGCTTAATGAATCCTCTAGTAGCTTCAAATATTTCTCCCACTGAGTGATTATGGAATCTGAATTCTCCTCTTATTTTTATCTCCTTTGACCATATCCATGGGTCAATTCTTCTTTTGTTGTCTCCTACACCATTTCCTCATAAACATGAGCCCCTACAAAGCTCACTCCAAGAGATATGTTGATCCCTCCTATCATCAATCTTCAATGTTGATGATCTTCTCCTTCCTCCTTCTCTTTTGTCTCTCCTTTCAACACTCCTTGCTGATCCATTTCCTCCCCTATAAACACTCCTTTCTAATATGAACTCTCCTTTGATTTCCTGAGACTCTCATATAGTCTCATCCCCTCCTTCTTTTTTGTCGGCACTCCTTGTTGATCTGAACTCTTCTCTGAGTTCCTAAGACCCTCAAACAGTCTCATTTTCTCCTTTTTTTCTGTCACCACTCCTTGTTGATCTAAACTCTTCTCATAGTTCCTGAGACTCTCATACAGTCTCATCTCCTCCTTTCTCACCTGTAAACTTGACTTTTCCTTTCTTACCTCCTGACAGTCTTCGAGATCTTCGACTGATCTCCTCTCATTACCCTTCTGGAAATATACGAGATCTTCAACTTCCCTCTCTTCACCGTCTTCATCTAGGATTTCTCCATATTTTGGTTTACATATGTAAACCATATTCTCCTCTATGTCCCTAAGGTTTTCCACTTGCCTCAACCACCTCTTCCACATCTACTTTTGCCTCCTAGAAATCAATTGTTGGATAGGGCACTTCACCTTCTTCTTCATGGGCCACTCATACCTCTAGATCCCTTGCTCTCCTTATTGCTTTCTCTACCATTTCAACATCAATCTATGGAGTTCCTTTCCAGTCTCCTTGATCTCTTTATCCATCTCCTCTCTTGTCTTCCTCTTGTGGTCTCCTCTTGGACATTGTCTATGGCCTTCAATAGCCATTTTCCCCTCTCCCTTGTGAAATTCCACTTGCTCGTTGTGAGCTACAATCAACCTCTTSCAAGATCTCCTCAATTGTCCTTTGGTTCACTTGCAGGAACCTCCTCCCTACACTTTTACATGCTTGTTGAGTGTAGGTGCACACCTTGCGCTCACTCCTTCTCTTGAGCACTCCTTTCTATCTGGTTATTGTACTCCAACTACTCACCTTAAGAGCTCCATAGGATATCCTCTACTCTAAGAAAACAATCGGTCCTTCCCTTTCATCCCACGTGGTTGTCGGCTCTCCTGTTACACACTTGCAAACAGTTCTTCGCATAAAGCATCAATACTTTTCCTCTCCTCCTTTTCCTATTGCCTTTAGATAAAAAATCAACTCTAATATTCTCCTTCTCTGCCTACTTTATGTAAATAGAGGTTCTGCTCTAATAGAACTTTGATGGGATCAGAAAAAAAATTTGCAATCTCTGATACTACTTTGATGCAAACCCCCCCCGTAGGGGGGCTTGCGTGACCTCCTAGTCTAGGATATTCTTCTGGAGCCAAATTAGCTCTCGGATACCTACTGGATCCTCTATTATGTTCACAAGCCCTTTCATTCCTTATGCAAGTCCACACAAAACCAACGAGCACTTACTCTAATCCCCTTTCTCCTTGGAATCGAACCTCAGGCATTAGCCCCTTTTTCCCCAATAGAAATATCATATGACCTCAAGATAGAACTGAGTGCTTAATTGAAAGGCATTATTTGGAGATGCAAGAATTCGACACTCTAGAGGATTAACCAAAAACAACACTCCAATCTCTCATAGTGGTTACCAACCAAATTCGGTCATAAATTTGACGTGATCAGTGGGTGTAGGTCCTCTCCATATCCTTCCATTCTCCAAACTTCTACGACCAGATATGAAAGATGACGTGAGTTCTCCCTCCTCTACGATCTACAATGGATATATACTTCGGGACTCTAGGCTTCGTAGGTCTCTGCGTCTCCAACACACAATGCCTCTGAACTACCGAACCACAATCTACGACTCACACTCCTCCTACAACCAACGATTGTGATTAACTTCAAGCTTCAGAGATTCAAGGTTTTCTCCTCCAAATTAACACCACCAAACTCCTGAATATTTGAATGTTGAAATGGCGAAGGGTGGAGATCTACGACTAAGATTCCCCCTATTTTATCAATGATGGAGATTAACTCTGGTGATTCGAAGCTTCAGGGCTTTGACCACTCTACCACAACTACCTTTAAAACCTCCCAGATAGCCAAAGTGTCGAAGGGCTTAACAATCGATGGCCCTGCTTCACTCTATGATCTATGACTGAGATCTATTTTGGGATTCTCAGCTTTGGGGTTTTCTCCCCCTGGAAACACAAGGACCAATCTTTCCCGAAGTGCAGAATCACCAAATCGTGAGATCTACAACTCACGTTTCTTGTGCTCAGATCCAATGGATGGGATCTGATCTCCTCTTGACTGCACTTCTCCTCTTGTCTTGGTTTTATCCAATGACCTATATCTATTTCCACAACCAATCCAATGACTATTATGGCTTCTTATCCTCTGTGGCTTTGTTTCCCATCAACAAAGGATTTATCAAAGGTTTCAAAGGCTTGACCTTGGATCTCTCCTCTGTAGGGTCAAATCCTTGGCCTCTTCTTGTGTTATATGAAACACTACACCTCCTAATATTGTTACTTCAAACAAAGTATGAGTGCCTTGTGCTTCTCCCACAATATGGAACTTTAGAAAGTTCTCTCCCTCAACACTCCTTGCATAGGCTCTGCACACATTAGTGTTATCTCTCCTGAGCTTGGAACTTATGATAATTTCTTTGGTGCAATCCTTGCGCTTCTCATGTGAGCTTATGAACATGGTCAAAGTGTTCCTTCAACTCCCTCCTGGCACTCTGTGCTCTTCCTACTGAGCTTGACCAACACTTTAACAAAGTGTTGGTTTCATGCACTCCTTTCACTCACTCTCCTAAGTCTTGGAATTTAGAGACTCACCTGCGCACCCCTTGCACTTACTTTGTGAATAATAGCACTATCCTTCCTAAGCTTAACCTTATGTAAGTCTACAGGTGTGCACTCCTTGCACTGGCCTTCCCTTGAGCTTTTACACTCCTCCGAGTGTAGGCGCACTCCTTGCACTTGCTTTGTGCACTCCTTGCACTAGAATTCCCTTGAGATTTTACACTGCTATGAGTGTAGGCATACTCATTGTGCTTGCTCCTTGCACTCCTTGCACTATCCCTTATAATCTTATGACAGGTTCTGGTGTGCCCACCTAGCACGCTCCTCACAGAACTCCTGACTGATTTCTTTCACACTCCTTGTGTTGGCCTTTTAGAGTTTTCTAATAAATCTAATGTGCACTCCTTGCACAACCTTGAGAGCCCGAAACACCCATAAATTCACACAGACACATAATTCTATATATTCCTGCAAAGGGAACATTTATACACCCATGGCATTCACACATGCATAGTAAAAATTTTAAAAAAATTTACTCATTCACATAGAACACACACACATAGATTCATATGCATGGAAATCTACTTTTCTATTAATTTGAATATTTTTTACAAGACTTTACAATGTTTACAAGACTAGACTACAATAGATTCTCATTTCTTCTCTCCTCTCCTGAATTCTCCTAATACACTCTACATCTTGAGAGATATATTCTTCTCATGCATTATTATTTCAAATACATTGATCTTTTTACAAATGAGGGGATCCTCGAGCCTTCCTCACCTCCAACATTAAATTACAATTAATTTACAACTCATCTGAATAGGATATAGATTTATCTACCTGTCATCCATTTAAAGTGACTTACATGCATCCTGTACAAATACAATGGCTCTTCTTTCCTCGAGCCTTACACACTTAATTACATTAAATTTGGGATTTAATACAAAAAATGAGAAATATGGCACTTCTCTCTCCTCGAGATCTACTCCATCCATGTGCATTGTTTCACTAGTTGCTGGCATGCAACTAAGTAGGAGTGATGCTCCTACATCAATTATCAACCAATCATCCAATCTGTCATTGTCATTGTCACCATCACTGTCACTATCATTGTCACTGATATATCATCATCAACCAACTATAACCAGATCCACTCTCATGGATACCAAAACCATCACCATACCATGTACATTAACCATGTACTTCCATCATGTACTGGAACATGTACCATACCATGTACATCCATCATGTACTGGAACATGTACCATACCATGTACATAAACCATGTACGACAACATGTACCATACCATGTACATCCACCATGTACTAGAACCTATACCATACCATCTACATCAACCATGTGCTAAAATATTCCTCACAACATGCAAATAATATGTGCCTCAAGAATTTACCAATGTCTCAACAAGATACCAAAGACATACCTCAAACATGCACCATAAAATCACCAACATTTAACCCTCAAAACTTGCAAATAGACATACCTTTAAACTGATAGCTAACCCAATACACAAGATTTCAGACCTATAGCTCTTCCTTAGCCTCAACAACCTGGTATAATAATCATGCTATATATTTGTCTCATCCTCGCGGTACTAACCCATGCATCACATAGGGCCTCATGGGAAAAGGGTCATAGAAAATGAAGGGGTGCCTCGTGGGACACAAGTATCCTGACCCGCGAGGGTCAGCCAAATTAGGGTTTATCAGAAAATCTTCACTCTCCTCTACAATCCTGAAACTTTCTCACTCCTTACTCTTTTTTTTTGCCTCATATTCATAGCTTCATATTTTCCAATAGATCACTTTCTCACTTAGAAGATATTCAACAAATTTGTGTAAGTGAATGTAAAAATGAGAGGCTTCTTGTTGTGTATTTATACTTTTCCAAGTGACTTATTTCCGTAACTTTAGGGAAGACCTATAATTTCTTGTTATAACCACTTTACCCTTTAATTAATGACTTGTAGCATCTTGTTATAACCATTTATGGGTTTCTTAACCATTATTCGGGGATTAAAAATTTATGACCTCATAACTCCTCAACTGTGATGAACTACATGACATACCACCTACCATTGGAAATAGTAAGACAAGGTATACCCATCTATGAGTGTGTTACCTACATTTACATTTTCCTTCATGTCCTTATTCCTCAAACAAATTTGGGATTCATGACCACACCTCTAGGGATTCGTTTAGACTTCTTCAAATGCACGCATCACATCTGTTGACATCAATGAAAACCACTTTTGTTGACATCAATGAAAACCAAATATCCAACAAATCAATGACAACCAATTATCCAACAATCTCCCCCTTTGGCATTGATGGCAATACTCATACTCCAACACTCATACTCCACCTGTACCAATGCTCCTGACATTTCTCTCCTCACGTTTCTCTCCCCCTTTGACATCATTGGAAAATGGTATCTATCTTTGGGGCTTCTCCCCATGTCTTCATGATTTTGATCTTTCTCTTTCTTCCTCTTTGACATCATAGGAAAAAGGGTAACTCCCCCTGTCAATATGTTTTCCCTTGTCTTCACTGCAAGATGTCATGTAGATCAATGTGGGGCTTCTATACTTCCTTTCCTCTCTTCCAGGGTTGTTTTTCCAATGGTTCTTCCTCTTGTAACTCACCGACATATATAAAAATCATTCAAAGTTACTTGTCTTTAAGTATTCATGGCTTGTCAAGTTCATATATTACATATCAATGGCCATGTCATTGAAAAATTCCTTTTGAAGATATAGCTTCTGCTGACGGTTTCTCTCCCCCTATTATGTTGTTCCTTTCACTGCTTGACTTCATGTGACTAACTAATCCAACCCATCAATATGATTTCATTCACTATTATGCATATTCTCTAACTCATGTCTTATCTACCAGACAAGTATCTCATGATATCATATCTATCCAGATGTCATAAAACTTTCCATGACTCTACTACTGAACTACACACAATGATGAGCCATCTGTCGCAACTGATCACAACATATTCCTTTCTAGTTAATATGTCTATTCAATCTACAAATCAAACTCTACATGTATACAACAATATATATTGAATACATCCATGTTTGAATACATGCCTAGAATCCCCAATACAATCATGAATCTCTTCTTGAAAAATGTTCCATTGATATTCTTCATAACTATTAGTTCATACCTACATGGGACTGTGTTCTGGAAGCTACTCTTTGAACAATCAATCACAAGACATTCTGCACTTTTGATATCAAACTAGCTTTCCTAAAACTACAAACTCTTCAGACTACTCGAAATATAGTTCATTGATCTGTAGAGTTGCTTCTTAGAATCCCCCTCTTCAATATTCATATTTACTGGGAGTCTCCAAGTCGGATGGATTAGAAAAGTGGAGGAAGCCACCCTAATGTGGAGTAATCATCCTCGTCATAGTCTTCCTGAATTTTGACATCTTCCTCTTTATCATCTTCATAAAATATGATATATTACTCTTTTACTGTATATTTGTCCTGATATCGTACTACTGCAAATCCTGAGAGTATGACTTCTAGGTGTTCTTCATTCATTTTTTCATCCTTTACTTGTTCTTGTTTTCTTTTCCAAATCTTATTGTATCTGATATCAATGTTCTCTTTCATATAAGTATCCATCATGCTTCTACAATCATGAACTATATGTCCATATTTGTGGCACTTGTAACATTCAATATTGTGTGGGGCCACATAAACATTTCTTGCTTGGCCATGCCTTTCATAAGCTCTGTGATCTAAAACTTTATGTCCAAAATTATTATAAGTAAAAAATGATCATAAGAGAAATTTGCATACCTGGGAATGAATGATCTTCGTTGTATTGTAGTCCTTCTAAACTCATACCTTGGATAATCACGATCTTCTCTTCTATTATTTCCTTCACAATGGTTGAAGCTTCATTGATACCTAAACGTGGAGGGTCTTCTTTGATATCCATCTCTTCTATAATCTTATTCTTGATTTTTCTTCATTTTTGGAATGTTCTTCTTTGAGGGGTCACATTCTTCCTTCTTAATAGGGCCTCTGATGACTTATGCATAACTCTTAGCCTTCTTTTCATTCTTTCTTTCTAGCAACTTGTAACACTTCCCTTCAAATTTCTTCACTGGTGATGTGGAGATTTCTCTTTCTTCAGTGTTATTGTTGATCTTGAAAACTTTAACTCTTAATGTGACAACATCTTCTTCAAGCTTCTCACAATCTTTTTCTTTCTTCATCATATGGATCTTCATTACTTCTTCCTTTCTCTTTGCTTCTTCAAGTTGGGTCTTCAAGGAGACAATTTCTTCTTCAAGTCTTCTTTATTGTTGACTGAATTCTTCTTCAATATTATTTAAGTCTTCAAATATTTCCTTGAGATGGCTAGTCAAAGTATTTTCTCTCTCCTCTACTTCCTTTATTTGTGCTACTATTTTAGCTTCCAAAAACGGATTTTCTTCCAATTGACTTTTGCATGCTTCTTCAATCCTTTTAGCTTCTTATAATTGGAATTTTAGGTTTGTAATCATTTGTTGGAGTTCTTCAAAGTTGGGATTTTGACACCCCTTATTTAGCTCGACCAATTATTCCTTGAGTGACTTTTTCTTCCTTCTTTTTTTTGTCAAATCGTCTAAAGAACTAATTAATACCGCTTCAAGATTTACTATGCCTTCTTCACAATATTCTTCTTCTAAATATGTCTGGCATGAAGAGAATCTTTCTTCTCATTCTTCTTCAATATCTTCTTTATTATGATTATCATGCTTTGGCTCTGTGATAGAATGGGATTCCTTAAAGTATAGATTATGTACCTTATCCCAAATTTCTTTGGCTAATGAAAATTGTCCCACTTTGTCTTTTACCAGATACGATAATCCTTCCAAGATTAAATCCATTGTTATTTTTTATTTTATTTCTATTCAATTCCTTCTTGGCTACAATATTTGGTTTCTTTGAACCTATGTATCCTGTAACAACTGATTTCCAAATATCATAACCATGTGCTCCTAGAAATGCTTTCATCTTGTTTCTCCACATCTCATAGTTCTGACCATTCTGACCATCAAATATTGGTGTTCCATTATTTTTGTATCGCTTATATATGATCTTCCTTCCATTGGTTAGACTGTCTTTGAAGGAACCTACTCTAATACCAATTGTTGGAATACTGAGAGGGGGCGAGTGAATCAGTATGATATCTTTTTACCAATTTTAATCACACTATACAAAAGTCAACTGTATCAGTAATATTCAGTAGTTATCACTTATGTATTCAATATATCATTCCATCATAAACAATGTCATTCATTAGTGCATAATAAACAACCACATATACATAGTACACCAAAATTTATGTGGAAACCCAAATGGGAGAAAACTACAAAATTATTTCTTATATATATCAAGAATACATTCATAGGAAGCACTAAATTCCCAATTATCCAGCACAAACTGGAAGGATTATCCAACCCCCTATTTATAGGCTTCAACCTGAAGGAAGCTACAACTCCCTAAATTATCCAACTACAACTAAAAGGAGGCTCGATCCCCCTATTTTACAGGATCCAACCTGAAGGAAGCTCCAACTCCCTGAATTATCTGGCTCCAACTAGAAGGAGGCTACGATCCCCTGTTTCACAGGTTCCAACCTGAAGAAAGCTCCAATTCCCTGAGTTCTCATGCACTAATAGTAAGGAGGATACAACCCCCTTTCCCTGCCCCGTCCTTCTACTTTGAAATATAAGTTTAGACTCAAACTGCCACTACCACTAATCAACCTGTAACTGCCACTGTCATCAACCAACCTGTCACTGTCATTGTTATATAAACCAACCCATCATTGTCACTGTTATATCTATCTGTAACTGATGATCAATCAATAATCCAACTTGTCACTGTCCCTGTCACCATCGTCGTCATTGTCACTATCATTGATTTATCATCATCAAACAACTATAACAAGATCCACTCTCATGGATACCAAAACCATCACCATACCATGTACATCAACCATGTACATACACCATGTACGAAAACCTGTACCATACCATGTACAGTAACCATGTACCACAACTTGTACCATACCATGTACATAAACCATGTACATCCACCATGTACCAAAAACTATACCATACCATGTACATCAACCATGTGCCAAAATATGCCTCACAACATGCACATAATATGTGCCTCAATCATTTACCAATCTCTCAACAAGATACCAAATACATGCCTCAAGCATGCACCATAACATCACCAACATGTAACCCTCAAAACATGCATATAGACATACATTTAAAGATGAAGCTGACCTAATACACAAGATTTAAGACTTGTAGATCTTTCTTAGCCTCAACAACATAGTACAACCATCCTCCTACATATTTGTCTCATTCTCGTGGGTCTAACCTGTTAGCACATAAAGTTGTCATGGGTCATGTATAGTTATTGTTAAAACTTGTCTCTACACCTCGACCTAGTCTCTCTCTTTTCTGCATGCCTTCCTATAAGTTTTTCATCTTCTGGTTGATAAAGTTAGGCATGTCAAGTATGTTGTATGCGCAGGGAAAAATCCATGACAAAAACACATCTTTCAGAGAAATCCATTTCGATCTTGAAATACAAGCAAACAAGCAGGTTCAATTTTCAATGGTGGAGATCCCATGTGCAGTTTATATTAGCGGCTCTCGAACAGTCATAATTTAAAATTCATGCAAGGATTAACAACTAGATAGAAGCCCCAGAGTCTCAAAGTCCCGAAGAGCTAAATTCCTAAAGTCCCAAAGTGACGAGAGGTTGCCACGCCAATTAGAAGAAAGTTACTTCGGGAGATTTCCATCCAAACGTCCCGAAGTCCCGAAGTAAATTTGAGCCATTGAAGGCTGAGGACACGCGTCAAGAGATCTAACACTTCAGTGATACGACACTTCGGAGGATTGTGCGAGAAAGAAGAATAAAAATTATGAAGCCCAAACTCCCAAAGTGAATCTTGACCGTCCAAAACAAGAGGACACGTGGAGGTGGATCTCTCACTTCGGAGATACGACACTTAAGAGGACTGTAAGATCTATGCTTTAAAAAGGTGCGAAGCCTGAACTCCTGAAGTAATTGTGGACCGTTGATCTCAAATCAACAAGAACCATTGATCTTTGTAGCAGTATCACCGGAAGGCCTGAAGTCCTGAATTTAACAAGAGGCTTCCATGTCAACTGGGAGAAAGTGACTTTGGGAGATTTCCATCCAAACATCCCGAAGTCTCGAAGAGCCGAAGTCCCGAAGTCCTGAAGTGCCGAGAGGTTGCCATGTAAACCAGAAGAAAGTTACTTCAGGAGATTTCCATCCAAATGTCTCGAAGTCTCGAAGAGCCAAAGTCCCTAAGTAACGTCAGGCTAACGCGTCACTTCAGTCCCTACCAACTCCATGGGTGTTTTTCAGCTCAACACATGACACTCATCTCCATCATTTTTGGGCACGTCATCCACCTATTTTCAAGTGACACGTATCTCCCCTCCATCCACAACAGGTCAGCATAGTAACTTCAGGCTGCCAAATTAGCTGCGAGAGATCATCTTTCGGGAATTATTCATGTTAAAAATTAGCACCATCTCCGTGCACATTTTTAATGGATCCTAGAGTTGGCAGACAGAGAAAATTTAGTGGTGGCGCTAAATTTAGCAGGTGCGCCCAAATCCCAGATCGTGACCAAATGAACGACCACGCTTCTTTTCGGGGACACAACCTGCTCGAACGATAAAATTCTTGAGCGATCTCACAATCAAAACCATGGTATGGAGAAAGGGCTACATGGCGGAAGGTGGTGAATTGCGGGCTCAAAATCATTCTGGATCCAAACTACCTTTGACAGCCCCACAATCATGTGCGTATTCAGCGTCAAGTCCGAGAGTAACACATAGAAACCCCCTAGGCATTGAGCCTCATATCGATCTTGAGGAGAAATCAATTAATGAAAGAAAGAGCTGGTAGTTGAAACCTCGACTCACTCCATAAATAGAAAGCATGGAGGGCCTAGCCACGGAGACAGAAAATTGTCATCCCAAGATACCACAGGGGGCAGTTTTCCTGTAGGCCCATGCTGATCTTGGTTTTCTTCTGATAGAATGAACAAGACAACTGAAGGAACTTCTTGGATGGAAGAAAAGATGTGAAAATTGGACACAGACAACGGGGAGACACAAATGGAAAATCCTTGGACATGATGGCCAACTCACACTCCTAGCGGTTGTCCACTATTTTGGGTATAAATACATCAATTGAAGAATATGTTATGGTCTATGGTTGAACAGAGCTCCCTATTTTTGTAATAGTTTGATAGCAGAGTTGTTCTTTGGTTTTGTATGGGACCTAGGACTTTCTTATTAATAGAAGTCAGTTTCTTTCATTATCTTGTTTCCTATTGTGTTGAAACACTCATGCATGGATGATCTAGACAAGATGTTGTAGTTGTATTGTAATGGGGGTTTGATTATAATGTTTCTATGATCTATTTCAATATTTTCTTTGTTGTCATGTTTCCTCTTATGCTGAAATGCTCATGCATGGATAATCCAGATGAGATGTTGTAGTTGTATTGTAATGGAGGTTTGATTATAATGCTTCTATGATCTGTTTCAATATTTTCTTCACTGTATTGTTTCCTCTTATGATGAAATGATCGTGCATGGATGATATGGACGAGATGTTGTAGTTGTATTGTAATGGAGGTTTGATTATAATGTTGCTATGATATATTTCAGTATCTTAAAAGTTAATTTCAAGAGTGCTCTTGTGCCTGAGTTTTTCTGCAGCCAGTTGCTTGAAGGTCGGATGATCATGGCATACTTGTCCACTTTCCTCACTAAGTCTTCCCCCTTCTCATATTTAAACTTAAAACACTGACTGAAGTTAATGAGAACCTCATTTTCTTATGCATTGCCAAACTAGTTTTTTGTGTTAAATATTCTTATGCTGAGCTTTGTCCATTTGACCTCCACTCATAAACCTACCTCCATTTACATTTTCATGGGTACCGAGATTATCCTCTTGCAGTCTGAGGGTGACTCTCAGTTTTAACATAACACATGCATCACGCAAGGCCTCACGATACAAGGGTTGCACAACTTGTGGGGGTGCCTCGCGGGACACCAATAGCCTGAGCCATGGGGGTCAACTAAATTAGGGTTTATCAGAAAACCCTTGCTCTCCTCTGCAATCAAAAAACTTTTGCACTCCTTTCTCTTTCGTTGTATTATATTCTCCATTTCAGATTCACCAATAGATCACTTGCTCACTTAGAATATATTCAATAAATGTGTGTAAGTGAATGTACGAATGAGAGGCTTCTTGTTGTGTATTTATACTTTTCCAAGTGAATTATTTCCTTAACTTTAGGTTCGGCCTATAATTTCTTTTTAGAACCACTTTACCCTTTAACTAATGACTTGTGGCATCTTTTTATAACTATTTAGGGGTTTCTTAACCATTCTTCGGGGCTTCCAACTTCATGACCTCATAACTCCTCAATTGTGACGAACTACGCGATGTGCCACCTACCATTGGAAATGATATGATGAGGACTATCCATCTATGAGTGTGTTACCTGCATTTACACTATCCTTCATGTCCTTATTCCTCAAACAACTTTGAGCTTCATGACCACACCTTTGGGGCTTCTTGTAGACTTCTTCAAATGCACCCATCACATATGTTGACATCAATGAAAACCACTTATATTGACATCAATGAAAACCAACTATCCAACAACATCAATGACAATTAGCTATCCAACACTGCCATCATTACCATTTATGGAACGTTCAAAAACTGCTACTTTTGTAAGTTTTCCTTGACAAAACTTCATTATACCAACAACAACATAGTAAACACTCATCTATTCAACAATGGGAGGAGAAATTGTCTTCCATGATCCTGAATGACTTGACCTATTGCATAGCCACCCCTAGGCTTATCAAATTTTCCAGGACACAGGATGGGTGGTCCACTTTGAAATATTACAAGGATTTGATAGTGCCATTGCTCTACAATTTTCCCATAACTTAGAAAGAATAAGTTCGACTATGTGTGGGTTGTGTATTGACATCACAGAGGAAGTAATTGTAGAAGTTATAGGCCTACCATGGTCTGGGATGACCTGGTTCAACAGAAAATCATCAATTCCAATAGCCAAAGAAAACTTCCCGAGAGGCACAAAGAAAGTAAGAAGCAAAGGTAAGGGGATAGAAAAAATTTCACTTCCTCCTCCATGGTATATTTTTGCTTATTTTGTGCAAAGATATATTGTGTTTGAAGGAAGGTTTATTATTGTCTTCGACTATCATTTCATGTTGTTTTCTCATCTTTTCCACCAAAAATTACTCAATATCCCCTATTTTTTATAGAATCCCTAAAATTTATGGCTAACTGTATACATTGGTCTAAGCACTGGTAGACCCATTTCATGAACCATGAGCTAATTAAACTCCTTCTCATCCATGCATTGGAACAAAAATATAGGAACTAGATTGAGTTAATAACCCTTGTTGAAAGTAAGGGTTCGAGAGAGGAAGAAAGTAATGATACAGAAAAGATCACAGATGATGAAGGAGATGGAATGACAGAAGTTAACTTAGGGAAATAATATTTTGGTGAAGACGATGAGTCTGAAGATGAAGAATCTAGTAAAGGAGGTGATATAGAATTGGAAGACTCTCATGTTGGTATGGCCACTTAGATGGAACTAGAATGATAATATGTCACAGGAGGAGATACAAAAAAGGAATCGACCTCAAAAAAAGTAGAGGACACTGAAATAGATTAGGAAGGTCCCAAGGAGGAAGAGGAATAAGTCGACAGGACATAGCAACACAAAATACGAGATCAATCCCCTACCATGCATAATAAATCTTCATCATCCTATGGTGATGATGTGTAAATGACTGGTGATAATCCCCTAAGGGAAGAAATTGAACCCTGTCTTATCCTGGAAGAACCCTCGCAGTAGGAAAAGGGTAAAAAGAGTCCATTTTTTTAGGATTTGTGGATGATATTCCATCAAGAAGGACCAAGTCCTCCTTAGCAACAACAAAACTCAACCATAAAAATCCCTAATCACTACTACTCATCCAAGAGAACTTGTTGAGGAACATGAAAATCCAAATGTTGCTAGAGAAAGGAATCTAGAATGAAGGATGACAACTCCATGCTAGGTAAGCACAAGACTGTCTCCTTACTTAAGAAAATTTCTTATTTGAAAAAGGAAAATTCTAAGATGAAGGAACAACTTGGGGTTTTGAGCATAAAAATGCAAAAGAAAAAGAATCCCACAGGATTATGATCCCTTACTTATGCTACTCAACTTGTTAGTAAAACATCTTCGTCCTCAAAACCCAAATCTAGGAGAACAAAAGCTAAGAAAACCAGGATGTAGACATGTTTAGTATGGGGTGATATCCTTAGCTAAACAAGTTATACACAAGATGATATATTGGTGGTGATATTTGTTTTAGTTGACGTTCAAACAAATCCCATTGAGGAAAATAAAGAACCTGCTCAAAATGACCAAAATATGGTAGATTTAGATGTGGGGGGTACCATTGTCACACAAGAACTAGTGGTGTGTAGCATAGAAACAACTAAGCTAGTCAAACTACTAAAAGAGTTTTTGAAACTCCAGGGGATGAGAAACAATAAAGTGATAGGAAAATAGAGGGGCATTCTTAGGATGATACACAAGAACATGTCTGAGACATTGTTGTTACAAAAGAAATAACAATACCTAATAATGAGATAGCTCATCCCATAGAATAAGAGATTCATATCATCAATCCCGGTGACAATATCCTAATCGATGAAACTCAAAGTGGAAACACTTAGCCTTATCATTTAAGTTAGGAGAAATCCTTGTTAAAGAGCATGAAAGAATCATCCATGATCTCAGGGAGAAGTGGACGACAGAACTTATGTTCCAAAATAAGAAGTGGAACGAGCTTAAATAAGAAAGAAACCAATTTAAGAAGCTCAAGGATCAATTCCAGGCCTTGCAAGCAATGAAGAAGAAACTGTATGATCTAGCATAAGAGTTATTGAATTGCAGGGGTCCTTCCCCTTCTTACCCCATGTTCCTTCGAGAAAAATACATCCTCTTCCAGCTAGAAGCCATAAAAGAAGAAAGATCTTATAGGTTTGACACTACCATGAAATTTTTGGAATCCTTTTCCCATATTAATCTTTCATATCAACACTTGTTGTGTGAATTGTATGTGCATGAAGTCATTCAGTTTGGTGAATGAAAGTTCAACTTTTAACCGTATGTTGGAGACATCCAACTAAGAGCCTTCACATCGTTCGTCAATAATCAGGTGAAATTGAAGTTAAACCATAACGTTATAAAGAAAAATCAAGTACAAAAGACACTTTGTATCAGAGGGGAATCCATTCATGTTGCTAAAGTAATCAAAATTTACCAAAAATTCCTTAGCTCAGTAGAACAAGCTGCTATTGTGAATAATGTTTGATGATTAATCCTAGATCTTTGCCCCAGATGTATTGACATGCAATTATAGGAAGCCTTGGAAGGTAGTCAACATATATGGGAGGACTCTGATAATAAATTGAAGAGAAGGGATCCCTATGGTTACCCAAATTTCACTCATTCCCTTTAAAGAGTATCCATATACATGATTTTATAAGAAATTGTGTATCTAAATGGCTTGGTCTTAGATATTAGTTTCCCTTGATTTGGATTCCTGTAAGAAAGTACAACACTGTGATTGGTGAAGGAAAGTCGAAGGTTGGTATATATATTTAATCACTTCTAATGGGTATAGGTATATTCATGAAGAACCTGTTGGAACATACAACCTCACCAATCGCCACATCCATCATTCCTACTTTAACTCGGATTCTGGATGATCAATGGACTGCATGAGGACATGCAATTTCTTTAGTTGGGGGGGATGTTGGGTTGAGAAAATGACAAGATTTGTTTTCCACCTTTTTCTCATCATTCTACCCATTTTCTTCATATCATCCATATCCTTTTTGCACCCATCATCATCCAATATCTTATCTTTTGGCTTTGGTATGCTAAGTCTATATGTTTCTTCAATTTATTAAGTCTTTATTGCATTTGATAAGGATAATAGTTATTCTTGGGTATTTACTGAGAAAGTGTTAAGGAAATTTCTACAGGATGATCGACTGCTACATGAGATGATACTCTAACGATTTAGGAATTTGCTACTCTCAAGTGTTGTTACTCTCAATAGTCTTGATGTTATTATTGAACTCTGTTGTCGCTCGTGCAAATATTCATCAAATGTGTTGACCCATGCAATCCGTTGTTGTAATGATGACTCATATCTCTCTTGATGATGTGGATGATCCACAAATTAATGTTCATTTTAATCATTACCAGTCTTTGTAGTCATTTCGAAGCATGAGGCAACTTGTATTACCACACCATTTATTTAAATATGTTTTTTTATGAATAGTTGTAAAATATATTGGACATATTCTCAATCGAAGGCTTTATTGTATGCTTGAGAATCAAAACATTCTCAATCATGTTTATAATTATCATTTTTCTAAGATTAGTTGTGAAAGGGAGTATTTAAGAATAGAGCATCTCTTCTCCTAGAGATAGTCTAGTTTTTTTATCAATTTTTCCATTTGATGAAGAACAACTTCTGCATAAGTATTTTTTGAATCACGATTAATAAAAGTTCATCAATTACGTGGTTGGATTCATGAGACATTGAGTTAGCTTGTATTTTTTTAACTTTCCTCTCGCCCTGCTAAGGATGAAGGGCCCTCCTCTTTACCAAGATTCACTATTGTTGTATTAGTAAGAAGAGTTATGCTATTAGTTTGTTGATTAGTGTTCATGTTCTGTTATTTGGTAATTACAATTCAAGATTGTTGTTATTGAATATTGATGTTACTGTTATTCCTTGCATTGGTTTGTGAGTGTTTTAATATAGGTGAGGGTGTTGGCATGTTTTACAGGAAGCATATGCTTGTCATTGATGGAAAGTACAGCAGCGATGATGGCTTGAGTACAGGAGCATGATCAGCAACGCAGTGATAATGGGGAGGAGCAGCAACAGTGATTGAGAAGCAACAGTGATTGTTGGATCAACAATTCAGAATTCTCGATGGCTGTCAGATCTCAATGTAGACAAGAGGAGCGCACAGATATGGAGGATAGATCTCGGGCGTTAGATCCGAGCGCAGGGTCTGACCACCGTTGGATCCAGGAGAGCCTGCACGTTTTTTAAAGTGTTAGGAGAAGCTAGCTTACAAAATCCCGAAAGCAGGAGGACCGTCCATCTTCAGGAAGGACACGTGGACACAGATCATCATTTCACTAACTGGAAAGTCAAAGGTATGAAATGCTCCAGCCTTTCACCTCTTGAACTCGCGATATGTGAAATCACAAAATAATATCACCCATTAGATCGAGGCCAAATATGGACCGTTGATTAGGCTCAACAAAGGCTCGTGGAGCTGCGAAGTCTTCATAAAATCTTGATCGTTGATCCAAGAGGGATGCATGGCAGAAGATCAGAGCATGTCAAACACTCCATTTCGGAGTTTCATGGATCGAGAGTTGGAGATGTCAAAGAATATTAACCACAGGAATGTCGAAATCGCGATATGCGAAATCGCAAAATGATCTAAGCCATCAGATCAAGGTTTGATCTGGACCGTTGATCCCACTCCATTTCAGAGTTTCTTGAATCGAGAGTTGGAGATGTCAAAGAATATTAACCGTAGGAATGTTAAAATTGTGATATGCGAAATCGCGAAATGATCTGAGCTGTCAGATCAAGGTTTGATCTGGACCGTTGATCCCACTCCATTTCAGAGTTTCGTGGATCGAGAGTTGGAGATGTCAAAGAATATTAACCACAGGAATCCTGAAATCATGATATGCAAAATCGTGAAATGATCTGAGCCGTCAGATCAAGGCTTGAATTGGACCGTTGATCCCACTCCATTTTAGAGTTTCACGGATTGAGAGTTGGAGATGTCAAAGAATATTAACCATAGGAATCCCAAAATCGCGATATGCGAAATCGTGACTTAGTTGCAGCTGTCAGATCAAGATGTGATCTAGACCTTTGATTCAACTCCATTTCAGAGTTTCGTCGATCAGGACTTTGAAGTGACAAGAACACTGAACATCAAGAATTTTGAAATCGTGAAATGCGAAATCACGAAATGATATGAGCTATCAGATCAAGTGTTGATCAGGACCATTGATCCCACGCCATTTCGGGGTTTTGGGGATCGCGACTTGGAGAGTCGAGATGCCTTATCTCCAGATTCACGAAATGCGAAATCCCGAAAGTGCTTTATGCATAAGGCTGTGGTCATATCCCTTGGTCACATCAGCAAGAGATGGAGGAAAGAGCTAGAGAAAGCAAGCTCCTTTTCGAGGATCGCGACTGGGAGTGTCAAGACACATGGTCACATGAATTTCGAATTGCTGAAAGCTAAAATGTTGAAATGAATGCAAGATCCCATGGAACCAATCCAACGATGTAGGTGAATTTGAACAATATCGGAGGGCTACTGTAGCACGACACAGTGTAGCTGCCAGAAACCACTGATGGTTTCTGCTAGAGGACTCGAAGACACTTCGGGGTGATTGACAGAGGAGGTGAAGAGTCTCTGGGAATCTTCAAGAGGGATGAAGATGTTCGTGGAGGCAATTGACAACTGGATGAGCATTGAGGCCTATAACTGGAACAAAGAAGTTGAGCTCGACTATCACAGAGAAGACGAAGAGTCTCAAACTACCAGAGAGGCTGAGGAATCTCAGTATAACATACAGTGATGCTGAACGAGTGGGAAACGACCAGAGAAGATGAATAGTCATGATGATGATCAGACAGAGCACTCGAGTTGTGGAGGAATTTGGCATGGAGTGAGCTTGTAGAGGCATTGTGAATATTGCATGCACAAAGACAACAGAGACTATAAGTATGATGAACAAAGAAGAGATAAAAGTTGTCGTTGTGTAGGAGAATTTAGGGGTGTACAAGGAGATAGAGCATAGGAGAAGAAATACACAGTCGAGAAATGGTGCATTGAAGGGATATGGTGCATAGAGCATAAAAGGAAGAAGAATAGAAAGTTCTAGGGGTGTGCAGAAGACACTGATGTAGATAGGGCAGAGCAGTGTAACAGAACAATGACAAGGCTGGTAAGCCATTGAATAATTTTATATCGCTGTAATAAGTTTTAGTAACAAAGAATTTATAATTCAGGGTGGTTGGGAGGTGCTAGGGAGGACTGGTGTCCTCGTAGGTTCAAGTGGGTGCTTGAACACAGGGAGTTGGTGCTTCCTTCTAGTTGGTGCTAGAGAAATCAGGGAGTTGGTGCTTCCTTCTAGTGGGTGCCAGAGAAAACAGAGAGTTGGTGCTCTCAGCAAGTAGCATCTTGCAAAACTGAGGTTGTAGCCTCATTATGAGTTGGTTCTCATATGTATGATAATGTAAAGAATGTAACTATTACTTATCATATAAAGAAAAAGAGGTTTTTACCCTGTATGGGTTTCCCTGGGAAATATCTGTCTCTGTATTTCTCATATATGTGACTGATGTTGAATGTGTCAACATTTATTTCCCTGCATGATTGTCATCATCATTGAGTGCCTTGTAAAGTTTTGAAAAGAAGCATAATTGTTTAATCATGGTAACAACTGATTCAACCCCCCTCTCTCAGTTGTCCAACAATTGGTATCAAAGCCGGGCCCTTTTATGTAAGGGTAGATCCTAGAGCTTAAACATGTCAAGCCATGAAGGAAATTCAACCAATAAGGCCCCTCTGTTCAATGGAACAAACTTTGCCTTCTGGAAAGTTAGAATGAGAACCTACATAATGGCTTTAGGTGCAGATGTCTGGGATGTGGTAGATATTGGTTATGTAAAGCCAGTTGTACTAGCTAATAAGGATGACAAACTAGAATTTAGCTTCAACGCTAAGGCTATGAATGCTATCTTGAGTGGTTTTGCAGAAGCAGAATTCGTAAAATTCATGCACCTAGGAACTGCCAAAGAAATGTGGGACAAATTCATTAGTAGTTATGAGGGTAATGAGAAGGTAAAGGATGCAAAGCTTCAAACCTACAGAATACAGTTTGAACAGCTGAAGATGAAGGAAGATGAAACTGTTGGAAAATACTTTCTGAGAGTAGAAGAAATGGTAAATGCAATGAAGGAACTTGGTGAAACAATTGGGGAACCTTCTTTAGTTCAGAAAATCTTGAGATCTCTCCCAGATAGGTTTAATTCGAAGGTCTCTTCTATAGAAGAACTTAATGATCTAAAAACCTTGCAGTTTGACCAACTTCTAGGAACATTGACTGCATATGAAATAAGAATAGTTAAAGATAAACCCACCTCCAGAGAAGCATCATTTAAAGAAGACAAGAATGAGGATTCTGAGCCCGATGAAATTGAAGCAAAATTTGTGAAGAGACTGAAGAAGGGATCAGGAAAATACAAAGGTAAACTGCCTTTCAAATGATTTAATTGTGGTAGGATAGGTCATT
>JASDQU010102755.1:151037-162816 GCA_032191745.1 Picea mariana | reverse complement strand
TATACTTTTTTCCTTCTAATTCTTTGTTGAGTTAGGTTAACTCCCAGGGTTAATCTTCTATTCTTCTGTTGAGTTATGTTTTACCCTTAATCCCTTTTCCTTTCTTAAGTCAACTTAAAAATATAACTTTAGCCTCCTTGACTTCCCCCTTCAGTGTAAGACTATGACCTAGTGGGGGTGCCTAGGCCACTGAGTCTCCACATCACCTCTCTAAGAGGTGGGGGACATTATAGTCTCATTGGGTTACATTAGTGCTCCTATGATGTTAGGTTTGGGCTTCTTATATGATAACATTATTATGGAGACAACCTAGCATTATAACCCACCCTCAATACCTGTATATAGTCAGTGACTCAACCTCATTAAGCATCAATTCATTTAATCATGTAATATCATATATTGCAATGTATTGCATATATAGGTACATAGGCACTGAAACACATCATGTGTTATCTTTGATCTTAGAATTTTTCTTATTATTGATGATCATGTGAAGCATAAGATGTAAACTCTCACTTCAACATAAGTTCATGCTTTCATGTAGCCCAAAATCTCGAGTTACATAATTTGTTAAGAAAATACTATCATTGTTAAAGTATGACAAAAATAAAACATTATAAAGAGAATGTAAGTAAAAAAGTTCGAGAAATGGGGAAACAAAATTTGAGGTTAGTGATCAAGTATTATTATAAAAAACTTATTAAAATTTGATATTTTATGGAATAAGTGTTAGCTTTCTTGGTTGTTGTTAGCTTATTTTTCTTTTTTTTGTAAGTAAGAAAATTGTATTACCTTCTAGTAATCAAAAAATTTACACATATAATCTTCTTGAGCTTCGATCACCATGATATGAAACCATCCTAGCCCAAACAAAGTTCATAAATTAAACATCCCCAGGGGTTCCAAAAAACTGCAAGTGTTCTATAGTGATCCCCGATAGATAATAAAGTATAGACATCAAAACAATGCTAATACTTGAAGCTAAATCTATATGTCTGGGATAAAAAACCATCTAGAAAGATAAGACCTGCTACTAAGTTGAGTGAGAGACTTGTCCATCAAGATGAGCTACCATGCGGCATGGATGCAGTGGTATTGGCATGTCTAGGAAGATCACGTCCTGGGTAGACAAGTCCGATGCATGTCAATGTTGTGCTTGGCTAGAGCAAAGAGCCAACAATAGAGTGATCTTTTTGTCTAATTGTTCAACTCTAAAATTTAAGTCGACCACCTCACCATGAACCTCGAAGAGAAGCTTCAAGTGGTCCTCCTCCATAGGAAAATCTCTCGTCGTGTAAGGTAACATATGTAATATAATATGCATAAACAATAATATTCAATAGATATCAATGGAACAACAAAATATTGAGAAGAGCGATACAAAAAATGATACCTTTATTCAGAGGAAGCAATGTTCACTTGCCTCTTCAAGGGGGGCAACCTCCAATAGAGAAGAGATCTATTACAATAATTCTCAAGACAAAGACTTATTATGCCTCCTACTCTTATTTATACTAATTTTGTCTTCTAAAGTTCATTCTAGAGGAAGATACTCTAGAAGCATAAGCTTTTATTAGGTCTTCTTACATTGACTTGTTCACATTTATTAAATAGTGTTATTAACTAATGCCATCCTTTATTACATGGAAATATATTATTTTACCTATGTGAGGGGTTAGGGAGGTTAGGTCCCTATCATTCCCTCCCCTTGAAGAACAAACTTGTCCTCGAGGATTGAGATGAGGAAACTATTGTAGAAAGGTGGTCGGCTCCCAAGTGGCATCTTCTGGAGTTGTATCTTTCCACTACACTAACACTTCCTTGATGGTGCACTGACAAAGAAGACATTCGCACTGGTCCAAGACTGCTTGTGGATGCAACCAAATGGAACCTTCTTCACCCAACTTAGGGAGACTAGTTTGAGTGTGGCACTTAGTTCCAATCACCTTCTTTAAGCATGAGACATGCAAAATGAGGTGGAGCTTATAATGACTGGGAAAATATAATTGGTAAGCCACCTACCCCACTCGCTTGAGAATTGTATAAGGACCATAAAATTTGGGAGAAAGTTTCTGACAATGGTCAACTTTGAGTGAATTCTACTTATAAGGTTGTAGACGAAGAAACACTTGGTCCCCTTTAGAAAATTGTCGTTCGGAACGACTTTGATCTTCTTGTTGCTTCATGCGATTATGAGCCATGGTCAAATTTTCTTTGAGGGTATGGAGAATGGCCTTGCGAATTGTAATATATTTGTCAACCTCCCGAACCTTTAAGACACCTAGCATGTATGAGAGAACTGTCAATGTATTTTGTCCATATATTTCTTCAAAAGGAGTCATGCGATTAGTTGTATGATAAGATGTGTTGCACCACCATTCAACTATGGGTAACCACTGAGCCCACTTATTTTGTCTGTCGGATGTAAAACACCTCAAATATGTTTCCAAACACTTGTTGACAACTTCAGTTTGGCCATCAGTCTAGGGATTATAGGCGGTGCTGAGATGCAATTGGGTTCCCTAGATCATGAACAATTCTTTCCAAAAATTGTTGGTGAAAGTGGGATCTCTGTCAGAGACAAGAGAATGCGGCATGCCATGAATATTGAAGATATTATCCATGAAAATTTGAGCCACTATGAATGCGGTGAATGGGTGTTGAAGAACACATAAATGAGCATATTTGGAAATATGATCAACTACCACCATGATGATTGACTTATTGACCGATTTAGGTAAGCCAACAATGAAATCCATAGAAATGTCTTGCCAAATAGCTGGTGGAATCAAGAGTGGTTGTAGTGTGCCCGGGGCCTTGAATTTTTCTCCCTTGTTTTGTTGTCAGACATCACATTCAACCATAAAGGTGTGGATGTCCTGTTTCATACCATCCCAGTAAAATGAATGTTTGACCCTTTCATAACTTTTGGTAAACCCTGAATGCCTAGTTGTGGGGGAAACGTGAAGCTCTAAAAGCACTGTAGCTGATTTAAGTTGTGATTGTTTTCTTAAATACATACGACATTTGTAGCGAAGCTCATCATTGTGCCAAGAGTACCCTGGAGAAACTGGAGAAATGTCTTGCAATTGTTGGATCAAGGAAGAAATTTTGGGGTCTTGCAGCCATTCGTGGTGAACAACTTGGAGCCAATATTGTACAAGGAATGAGAGAGAAAAGAGGGAACCTTGGTCTTCATACTTCCTAGAAAGAGTGTCAGCAACCACATTTCCTTTTCCCTTCTTGTAAATGATCTCATAATCATATTCAAATAGCTTGGTCACCCAGTTTTGTTGCTCCAGGGATGAAATTCGTTGTTCAAAAAAATTCTTGAGGCTTTGATGATCTGTTCTAATTTGGAAGTGTTGCCCTAATAGATAAGGAGGCCATAGATCCACGACATGCATAATAGACAACATTTACTTTTCATATATGGATTGGCCCAAATATCTCTCTGAAAGTTGTTTTCTAGTGAAGGCCAAAGGCCCTCCTTCTTGCATGAGGACTGCTCCAATTCTTTTCCCAAAAGCATCACATTCCAGGAAAAAAATATTCTTGAAGTCAGGAAGGGCTAAGATAGGAGTTGTGCACATAACCTCTTTCAAGGTGTGGAAGGATTGATCAGTGGCTGGAGTCCAATTGAAAGCATTCTTTTTAATGAGAGTAGTAAGAGGTGTTGCATTTTTTTCATAATTCTGAACAAATTTGCGATAATAGCTCGTTAAACCTAAAATATCACACAAGCTCTTGAGATTTTTGGGGCGAGCCCAATCCTGCATAGCTTCAATTTCCTTAAGATCCACCCTTACACCATCCTTGCCAAAAATATGATCCAAGTACTCCACTTTCGAGGTGCCAAAGGCATATTTATATTGTTTGAGGAAAATTTGGTGCAAAGAAAGTGGATGGAGAACTTTATCCACACGAGCAAGATGGGTTTTCCATGTTTTACTATAGATGAGAATATCATCAAAGAAAACTAAGACAAAATGACATAGAAAAGGATGGAAGACATGATTCATGAGATTTTGGAAAGTGGAGGGGGCATTACACAAGCCAAATGGCATGACCAAGAACTCATAGTGACCCTCATGAGTTCGAAATACAGTCTTGGGAATGTCTACCTCTTTCATACGTTTTTGGTGCTAGCTAGAACAGAGATAAAGTTTAGTAAAGTATTGAGTACCACTCAATTCATCCAATAAATCATCAATGACAAGAATGGGAAACTTGTCTTTGATGGTGAGTTTGTTGAGGAAAAAAAGTTCTAGATACATGCACCATGTGCCTTCTTTCTTGAGGACCATCACCACATGATAAGAATAGGGGTTGGTGCTAGGACAAATGTCACCTGCGTCGAGCAATTCCTGAAATTTTTTCTCAATTTCATTATTTTGGGAAAAGGGGTGACAATAAGGGAGAACATTAGGAGGAACACTTCTTGGAACTAGAGGAATGGAATGATCATGAACATCATGGTAAGGGGGATTCAAGTCCATGGGGAGTGGAAAAAACAGTTTGGTGTTTGGAGAGGATAAATTAGAGGTCATGATGCACGAAGGGTGTCTCAATTGCTTGAATGGCATGGAGTTGCGAAATAATTCCTGAATGACCTTTCTTGAGGAGCTTTTCCATTCCATATGAATTGATTACCTCAAGAGAGGCTTTTTGATGCCTTGGAACTTATACTGTTGGCCTTCATGTTGGAATTTCATGGTTAATTCCTTAAAATCCATGAGGATGGGACTGAGAGTGCGTAACCATTCCACACCTAGCACAATGTCACAACCACCCATGTTAATAACAAACATATGATATTTCAGGTTGTACTGACCAATTTGGAGACACACATTTTCACAACACCCCCCACATTTCATGGCACCGCCATTGGCAATCATGATTTGAAAATTGTTGATGACATAGATATATCAATTGGTTTCTTGAGCAATGTGATGATGAATAAAAGTATGGGTGTTGCCACTGTCAATTAGGATGATGACCTTCTGAATTTTATTGTAGCTAATTATCTTGAGGGTTTGGGGAGCAGAGAAGCTAGTGAGGGCATTCAATGAAATGATCGGTTCAACTTTTGGTGGATTAGATGGCGGAGTTAGATCAGTTGGCTCGGGTATCTCTACCATAGGAGGAACCTCTACCTCTTTGTTAGACACATCCTTAGATATGGCCATAAACTAATTACGTTCCTTACACTTGTGCCCTAGGAAATATTTGTTATCACAATTATAACAAAGACCCTGGAGTTGGCATTCAACCATTTCTTCCCGAGTTAGTTTCTGGATATTGAGAGGGGTGCAATGAGGGGTAGGATTTGGAGGGAGAGGAAGAAAAGAGGGTTTACGGTGTTGCGAAAAATCATGTTGTTCTTCCTTGGCACGTTGAGTAGCTTCCAACCAAGTTTGGGAGTGAGTCATGAGGACATGGGCTCAATATTCATCCTTGAGGCCACTGATAAAGAATTCTCGGAAAAATGTATCAGACATGCCCTCTGTTATGAAATCCAATTGCTCAAATGTGGCAATAAACTCTTCCATGGTACTGAACTATTTCAATTTGGTCAAATGGCCCAAGGAGTGTGTGTCGGTGTCAAAGCGTTTATAAAATTCAACCACAAATTGTGTCCAAGAAATGTATCATTGGTGTGATTTTCTACTCCATTTCCAACGTTCAGGATCCAGATAGAGTACACCGTAATGAAGTTTGGCCAAGTCATCAATGATGCCATGCAAGGAGAATTAATGTTCCATTTGAGTGAACCAACTAGTGGGATCTGAGCCATAAAATTTGTTCGCCTCCACTTGTGGGAGACATATATCACGATGAAACGGGTTGGATTGAAAAGGTTGGGAATCAGAGGAAGTCATAACTTTTGGGTTAGAATGTTGTTCAGATGAGGTATGGACTCCAGGAAATGGAAGTTTTTCCAAGACCTTGGCAATAAAGCATTGAACTTGAGAATCAAGGTGGGATGTAAGATCACTGGAAAGGTGGGAATTTATGTCCTTCTTCAGTTCCTCTTTCATGTAGTCCACTCTGGCATCTATGTGGGTGATAGCACTAGAAGTCACCTCCAGATTTCATTGGAGGTAAGCCCAATACCCATCAGAGTTTTATGTCACAGGTTGGTTTTAAAGAGGTCAAATGGGCACAAACTCAAGATGATATCGTTTTAACTCAAAAAACTAGACTAGTATGCACCTGTAGGTGATGTCTTGATTAACTTCAGTCAGTAAGTTGGAGTAAGGGTGAATAAAGGGAAGAATTTGGTGAGGAGAGTGTAGAGGTTTTTTGTGGACATCTGGTCTTCCAACAACCTAAGGAGGAAAAACTTAAACACAAGATCCTCTTGAATTCAAATCTCAAAGAAACTGAAAGAAATTATAACAACACTATAATCAAACATTCATCATAATACAATTACAACAATCCATGTGAATCAGTCATTCATGAACTCTCTCAGTATCAAAGGAAAATAAGATGGAGTAAGAAAGTTGACTAAGATTAACCAAGATGTCTTAAAAAAAAATACATAACCAGAGAATTAGTGTTCTTAATCAAAAGTTTACAATACGAGAGCCCTACTCAACCATCGACCTTAACAAAATATCAAAACTTCCTATATATACTAAACATGTTGCAACCACCAGGAATGTGATTAGACCCCTGCATTCAAAGTTTCCAGTCGGCGCCTACTCTGTCAACCTATGCAAGATTTCTTATGTCAGACACGATCCATGCGTAGTTATGTGTTTTATAGGGAAAATTGCCCATAAGGAAGCTTTAGATCATCAGCGTGCCTTCATGGTTGCGCTCGACAACTCTTTCCATTTATGGGGTGAGACGAGGTCTCAACTGTCGCCCCCAATATTCAATAACTACCTTCATTGGGATCAGGATAGGGCCTGCCACTCATGAATGTTTCTAGGTGATGCCATACGAATTTTTTGAGTCAATTCCGATGTCTCGAGGCCAAGCAGATCTTCTTTTGTGACCAATACTTATGCTTTCAGTCTTTGGCGCAATTCCTGTCCATCGCTCCATATTCAATGTGACCTACGGCCATGACCCTACACAATTGCGCAATTGTGGGCGTGACCAAGGTTGGTTTGAAAGAAAATTGTTTTTGTCCCCGCAATTCACCATGAATCACCACGCATCCCTTTCCAAAAACCACAGTTCTGATTGTGACCCACGCTTGAAATTTTAAAACGTGTGCACCTTCCAACCCCAAAATGGAGTGTGACCATTAATCTTGTGATCTGAGATGAGGCTTCCTGATCAACAACCCAACTTTGGCACTTTAGATCGATTTATCGAATCTTCCCTCTTCGAAACAATGACCGATATTTTCTTCGCGGGTCAACCTTCAGAAATTTCAATTCTCAAACTCCATTTGTCTTCTTTCGCTTTTATCCAGAGTGAAGGATCTAGCAAAGCGTGGCTCCTACTAATTGATGACTCAGATTCCCTTCGGGCGCTTCGGGACTTCGAGCACTTTGGCACTTCAGCCACTCTGGGCTTCGACCCTTCTGGACTTTGCAATGTTTCTCATTTTAAAATTCCCAAAGTGACAGATCCGATGACACGTGGCTCTTGCTAATCAATGAATCAGATCTATTTCAAGCCTTCAGGACTTTGAGCCTTCAACCACTTCAACATTTCTCATTTCAAATCTTCTGAAGCTCATTTACCTGAAGGCTTGGATCGACTGCTACCTGACCCCTTTAAGATCAATGGTTCATACTCATTTTGGGGCCTTTTGCTCTGGTGCTAAACTTCGCACAAATTTTAACCTTCCAAAAGAATGCACGTCATCGATCGATTCGCCTGATGGATCTCCGTCATTGAAAGATTAAAAATTCCTTCTTCTTGTGCTTTAAACCTGAACTGGACTGTTAGGAAATATGTTCTTTGTGTTCATGGCTACGGCCTGCATGATCGAGGATTCAGATGATTGGCTGTGGGTTGGGAAAACAGGGAGACCGGGGAAAAATTACAAACTTAGGTAGAAACTACAAACCCACAAGAATTTGACAATTTTATGTGATAACATTTGGCTCCACAGGGGATGGCATGCTCCCTGTGCGCTGCCACGAACAAGTATTTCCAGTGCTTTAGTTGTTGGGCTATGGAGTCTAGCTCAAAACTTTCACAGAAGAAAACAAGGAAATATGCAAACTGCTTTACTAAAAAATGAAAACAAAGACATGGGCTCCAGAAAGAGCTTATTTATGTATAATCCTAGGCTAACTGATTTTTATAAAATGCTAGGTGAAAGCAAACTTCCACCATAGCCACCCAGATTGCTCGGTAATATAATTATTTTCTTCACTGTAAATGATCCACAAAAGGTAAGGGAAGTATGACAACAGAACGAGAACATGATTTCGAACACCAACCATACCCCTAAGTGATGATAATATGAATAACCTTGTAGGTTCTAGTGCTTTTGGAAAACACAACTCCATATACAACCCCACGGGGTCACAAAATTTATAATCAGGAAAGCTCAACTGGTAAGAAATTACCTCCTGCACTTCCTTGTTTCTCACCTGTCGTTCGATGTTCTCAGAGTGTATAGGTGGGTAGATGACTGATGCGGGTCGGTTGATCCCAGGTGATACTTTCTCATTTGCAGGTTCAAGACAGGATATAAACTGCACCTTTAGCTCCTCCATTTCTCCTTTGTCTGCTCCGATAACATCTACTATATGAGAGAAAGAAGTCTCTTCATGTATATCCATGGATGTCTCTTTCTCTCTATCATGCTTATCTTGGTAGGAGCTTTCGCTTTCATAAGAATATTGACAACCTATGATTTCTGCTTCTGAATACTCTTCAGGGGTAGGTGAGCGTAGGACTCTTTTATCTTGCAAAGAGAAAAGAGCAATATCTCGATTCTTTTCTTCAACCATTTCTTCTTTTAAATATGAGAAAACACGTGTACTAGGGGTGGAAAACAATGCATCCATAGTTATGCAATCATCAATGCTATCATCAATCATATTTGGAAGGACTTATTCTTGGGAAATAGAGGAAGAAAACTTTTCATCTATATTTGCAAAATACTCACTTTCATCCTTGCTTTCTCTCTCAATCAGATCTTCACCGGACTCATCACACGAGGAACACTCTATTGTTTGTAGAATGTGGAGTGCAAACCTCTTACAATAATCATCAAAAATAAGATGAGCCGGGTAAATATTCTCGTAATATGAATTAAAAGCATCGTGAAAATCCTTCAAAGAATGGATACTAGTAGCAGGGAGAGATAGACACCATCCAAGAGAATATTCTTCTAAATAAAAACTAAACATATTGATGCAGACATCCTCGTGAAAGAAGCCATGTTCAAGTATGCATACATGAAATTTTAATAAGTGATCACCGGGATGGTCATGCTTGCTTCCTCTGAATCTCGGGAAGATAATCATCCCATTCGTTTATAGTCGGCACTGAACGTGGATAATCAGATATGGATGAGAAATTGAAAGGGGAAAAACTCTGAGCCAAGATGTCTGAGAGATGTGGCTCCTCCTTTTCTCCTTCATGGATCTCCCTAGGATAAGTTTCACAATCACTATAAATAGGAATCATGGAAAATATCTGTTGTTCATCGTCTTCGCTGGGATATCTGTCAAAAGATGTTTGTTCTTGGTCATTATCCGACATCACTTATTCATCATAAGCATGGCTGCCAAGAACATTTGTTTCAAGGACCAGAATATCCTCTACATTTTCTTCATAAGAGCAACAAGAACGATCTGCCTCCAATTTTTCTATTTTTGCAGAAAGTGCTTGTACCATTTTCACCAACTCATCCGAGGTATACCCCTCCTCCTCACAACTTTCATCCTCATATATTTCATCCTCACATATTTCATTTGAAACATTCATACCTTGAACACAGTCTTTATATTCTTCACAACAATTATGACAAATTAACTTAGAAGAATAAAACTTTTGACAGTGCCTATTGAAAGATGCATGAAATTCTCCCAGGGAGGAGATGCTAGCAGGGGGTAATGAGTGATACCATTCACGAGAATCTCCTACTAATGAGAATATGAACATATTTAATAATACATCCTCATGATGTATCTCCCATTGATTCATGAGTTCATGAAACTCATGGAAATGCTCTACAGGGTTGTCCTCTTTACACTCTCTAAATATGGGCAAAAAATCACCCCATTCATCCATAGTAGGAACAACATTAGGAAAACCAGGAACAAAGGAGAAATTAAAAGAAGAAAACCTCTGAGCCAAAATTCTTTCCATTTCGAACCAGTGGAGTCACCAATTGATTCTTTAATCATGGAGTCCCAAGGTGAATGATATGTAGTCTGAATGTGTCTGGTCTTTGTTCACCATCAAAGACTAGATCTGATCCTTGTTAATCTCCTAGGGAACTTTCAAGCTGAGAAAGCAGCTTCTAAAATCCTTCTCGAGAAAAATTATTTGGGTCAGCTTTGAGTGTGCTAGAGGTAGCCACAACTGAAATAGTGGAGTCGACACAGTGGAGTTTCCAGGTGCAAGCACAATCTTCAATGGTTCTGATATTTGATGCACCTTCAGAATCAGAAGCTCTTTGTCATTCTATCCTAGGGAAATGTCTTCAATTCATTCCCCGACAACGACACTAGAAATGTTAGCACTAGAAGTCACCTCCAGATTGCATTGGAGGTAATCCCAGTACCCATCAGATTTTTATGTCATGGGTTGGTTTTAAAGAGGTCAAATGGGCGCAGACTCAATATGATATCGTTTTAACTCAGAAAACGGGACTGGTATGCACCTGTAGGTGAGGTCTTGATTAACTTTAGTCAGTAAGTTGGAGTAAGGGTGAATAGAGTGAAGACTTTGGTGATGAGAGTGTAGAGGTCTATTGTGGACATCAGGTCTTCAAACAACCTAAGGAGGAAAAACTTAAACACAAGATCCTCTTGAATTCAAATCTCAAAGAAACTGAAATAAATTATAACAACACTATAATCAAACATTCATCATAATACAGTTACAAAAATCCATGTGAATCAATCATTCATGAGCTCTCTCAGTATCAGAGGCAAATAAGATGGAGTAAGAAAGTTGACTTAGATTAACCAATATGTCTCAAAAAAAAATACATAACCAGAGAACCAGTGTTCTTCATCAAAAGTTTACAATACGGGAGCACTGCTCAACCATCAACCTTAACAAAATATCAAAACTTCCTATATATAATAAAAATGTTGCAACCACTAGGAATGTGATCGGACCCCTGGATTCAAAGTTTCCAGTCGGCACCTACTCTGTCTGCCTGTGCAGGCCTTCTTATGTTAGACGCGAGCCAAGCGCAGTTATGTTCTTTACAAGAAAAATTGCCCATAAGGAAGCTTTAGATTGTCAACATGCCTTCATGGCCACGCTCCGCAATACTTTCCATTTATGGGGTGAGACAAGGTCTCAACTACTGCCCCCAATCATAAATAACTACCTTCATTGGGATCAAGACAAGGCCTGACACATGAATGTTTCCAGGCGGTGCCATACGAATATTTTGAGTCAATCCTGACGTCTTGAGGCCAAGCAGATCTTCTTCTATGACCAATACGTACGTTTTCGGCCTTTGGTGTAGCTCCTCTCCATCGATCCATCTTCAATGTGACCTAGGGCCATGACACTATGCAATTGCCAGGGGTGGTTTGAAAGAAAACCGCTTTTGTCCCCGCAATTCACCATGAACCGCCACTCGTCCCTTTCCAAAAACCACGGTTTC
>JASDQU010102755.1:134968-150531 GCA_032191745.1 Picea mariana | reverse complement strand
AAAGATGATCACTGGGTTAAAGCAATGAATGATGAACTTGATCAGATTGAGAAAAACAATACGTGGGAGATGGTTCAAAGACCTGAAGGTAAAAACATCATTGGCTCCAAATGGATCTTTAAGAATAAGTTGAATGAGCAAGGACAAGTTATCAGGAACAAAGAAAGGTTAGTCTATAAAGGCTATGCTCAGATAGAAGGACTGGATTTTGGTGAAACATTTGCGCCTGTAGCAAGATTAGAAGCTATCGGAATGTTTCTTGCCTATGCTTTTCAAAAAAGGTTTAAAGTATACCAAATGGATGTCAAGCCAGCCTTTCTAAATGGAGATTTAAGTGAAGAAGTCTATATGGAACAACTAGAGGATTTCAAATTGTCTGATAACCTTGACTTAGTATGCAAGATGAAGAAAGATTTATATGGTTTAAAATAGGCCCCTCGAGCCTGGTATCTCAGACTGGATATGTATCTCAAAGACAAAGGGTTCAAGAGAGGAACCACTGACAGCAATTTGTATATTAAAACAGAGGATAATAATTTGCTCATCATACTGGTCTATGTTGATGACATCATCTTTGGATGTAATAAGGATTCATTGGTACAATGGTTTGCTTCTGCCATGGAGTCTGAATTTGAAATGTCTATGATAGGAGAACTGTCATTTTTTCTTGGTCTACAAATTACTCAAAGGCATGAAGGGATGTTCATTTCTCAAGAAAAATATCTAAGAGAAATGCTTAAAAGGTTTCAAATGGAAGATTCTAAACCTGTGGGTACATCTATGGTAACTGGATGTAAATTAAGCAAGGATGATGATTCACCTGATGTTGATCAAAGCTCATATCGATCAATGATAGGAAGCCTATTGTACATCACAACATCTTGCCCAGACATAATGCATGTTGTAGGAATGGTAGGAAGATATCAGGCTGCACCTAAACAGAGTCATTTGCAAGCTGTCAAAAGGATATTCAGGTATTTGAAAGAAACAATGACTTATGGTCTGTGGTATCCTAGAAATCAAAATCTTCAGTTGACTACTTATTTAGATGCAGATTGAGCAAACTGTGTTGATGAGAGAAAAAGCACCAGTGGAGGAGCATTCTTCCTGGGTGACTCCTTAGTAGCCTGTCTTAGTAAAAAGAAAGGTTTCATTTCTTTATCAACCACAGAGGCAGAGTACATTGCTGCTGCCACTTATTTCACTCAGGTATTATGGATGATTCGGACACTTGTAGACTTAGAGGTAAAATACACTGCACCGATCCCAATTCATTGTGATAACACTAGTGCCATTAGTGTGTCTAAAAATCATGTATTCCACTCCAAGACCAAGCATATTCCCATAAAATATCATTTTCTGAGAGAGCAGGTCACGAATCAGACTGTTCAGGTCCATTACATTCCCACTACAGAACAAATTGCAGACATCTTTACTAAACCCCTAGCCAAGACACCTTTTGAATATCTCAGACAGAAGTTGGGTGTCATTTCATCTCACACCTAGAAGAGTCCATCTTGTTAGGGGGAGTTTTGTATTGTTTGAATATCTAATGCCTCCTAAAATTACTGCAATAGCTCAGGGGGAGCATGTCTCTTCTTTGACATTGATGTCAAAGGGGGAGAAAAGAATTCAGGTGCCTTAGTTGTCATTAATGACAAAGGGGTAGATTGTTGGCATGTTTTACAGGCAGCGTATGCTTGTCATTGATGGAAAGTACAGCAACGATGATGGCTTGAGTATAGGAGCATGATCAACAACGCAGTGATAATGGGGAGGAGCAGCAACAGTGATCGTTGGATCAACAATTCAGAATTCCCAATGGCTGTCAGATTTCAATGTAGACAAGAGGACCATGCAGATATGGAGGATAGATCTGGGGCATTAGATCCGAGCTTAGGGTCTGACCACTGTTGGATCTAGGAGAGCCTGCATGTTTTTTAAAGTGCTAGGAGAAGCGGGCTTACAAAATCCCGAAAGCAGGAGGACCATCCATCTTCGGGAAGGACACGTGGGCACAGATCATCATTTTGCTGACTAGAAAGTCAAAGGTATGAAATTCTCTAGCCCTTCACCTCTCAAACTTGCGATATGCAAAATCGCGAAATAATCTCAACCGTTAGATCAAGGCCAAATATGGACCATTGATCAGGCTCAATGAAGGCTCGTGGAGTTGCGAAGTCTTCATAAAATCTTGACAGTTGATCCAAGAGGGATGCATGGCAGAAGATCAGAGCATGTCAAACACTCCATTTCAGAGTTTCATGGATCGAGAGTTGGAGATGTCAAAGAATATTAACCACAGGAATGCCAAAATCACGATATGTGAAATCGCGAAATGATCTGAGCCGTCAGATCAAGGTTTGATCTAAACCGTTGATCCCACTCCATTTCGGAGTTTCCCGGATCGAGAGTTGGAAATGTCAAAGAATATTAACCACAGGAATTCCAAAATCGTGATATACAAAATCGTGAAATGATCTGAGTCGTCAGATCAAGGTTTGATCTAGACCATTGATCCCACTCCATTTCAGAGTTTCGCAGATTGAGAGTTGGAGATGTCAAAGAATATTAACCACGGGAATCCCGAAATCATGAAATGATCTGAGTAGTTAGATCAAGGCTTAATCTAGACCATTGATCCCACTCCATTTCGGAGTTTCGTGGATCGAGAGTTGGAGATGTCAAAGAATATTAACCGCAGGAATCCCGAAATTGTGATATGCAAAATCGNGACCATTGATCCCACTCCATTTCAGAGTTTCGCAGATTGAGAGTTGGAGATGTCAAAGAATATTAACCACGGGAATCCCGAAATCATGAAATGATCTGAGTAGTTAGATCAAGGCTTGATCTAGACCATTGATCCCACTCCATTTCGGAGTTTCGTGGATCGAGAGTTGGAGATGTCAAAGAATATTAACCGCAGGAATCCCGAAATTGTGATATGCAAAATCGTGACTTAATTGCAGCCGTCAGATCAAGATGTGATTTGGACCATTGATCCGACTCCATTTCAAAGTTTCACGGATCGGTACTTTCAAGTGACAAGAACACTGAACATCGAGAATGTGAAAATCACGAAATGTGAAATCACGAAATGATCTGAGCTGTCAGATCAAGTGTTGATTGGCACCGTTGATCCCACGCCATTTCGGGGTTTCGGGGATCGCGAATTGGAGAGTCGAGATGCCTCATCTCCAGATTCATGAAATGCTAAATCGCGAAAGTGATTTATGCATAAGGTTGTGGTCACAGCCCTTGGTCACATCATCGAGAGATGGAGGAAAGAGCTAGAGCAACCAAGCTCCTTTTCGAGGATCGCGACTGGGAGTGTCGAGACACATGGTCACACGAATGCCAAATTGTCGAATGTCGAAATGCCGAAATGAATGCAATATCCCATGGAACCAATCCAACGGTGCAAGTGAATTTGAACAAGATCGGAGGGCTACTATAGCACGACACAGTGTAACTGCCAGAAACCATTGATGGTTTCTGCCAGAGGACTCGAAGACTCTTCGGGGTGATTGACAGAGGAGGTCAAGAGTCTCTGGGAATCTTCAAGATGGATGAAGATGTTCGTGGAGGTGATTAACAGATGGATGAGCATTGAGGCCTGTAACTGGAACAGAGAAGGTGAGCTCGACTGTCATAGAGAAGACGAAGAGTCTCAAATTGCCAGAGAAGCTGAGGAATCTCAGTATAACATACAGTGATGCTGAACGAGTGGGAAACGACCAAAGAAGCTGAAGATTCACGATGATGATCAAACATAGCACTCGATTTGTGGAGGAATTTGGCGCAGAGTGAGCATGCAGAGGCATTGTGAATATTGCATGCACAAAGACAACAGAGACTATAAGTATGCTGAACAAAGATAAGATAAAAGTTGTTGCTGTGTATGAGAATTCAAGGGTGTACAAGGAGACAGAGCGCAGGAGCAGAAATGCACAGTTGAGGAATGGTGCATTGAAGGGATATGGTGCATAGAGCATAAAAGGCAAAAGAACAGAAGGTGTTAGGGGTGTGCCAAAGACACTGATGCAGACAGGGCAAAGTAGTGTAACAAAACAACGACAAGGCTGGTAAGCCATTGAATAATTTTATATCACTGTAATAAGTTTTAGTAACAAAGAATTTATAATTTAGGGTGTTTGGGAGGTGCTAGAGAGGACTGGTGTCCTCGGAGGTTCAAGTGGGTGCTTGAACACAGGGAGTTGGTGCTTCCTTCTAGTTGGTGCTAGAGAAATCAGGGAGTTGGTGCTTCCTTCTAGTGGGTGCTAGAAAAAATAGAGAGTTGGTGCTCTCAGCAAGTAGCAGCATGCAAAACTGAGGTTGTAGCCTCATTAGGAGTTGGTGCTCATATGCATGATAATGTAAATAATGTAACTATTACTTATCATATAAAGAAAAAGAGGTTTTTACCCTGTATGGGTTTCCTCGGGAAATATCTGTCTCTGTGTTTCTCAGATATGTGACTGATGCTAAATGTGTCAACGTTTATTTCCCTACATGATTGTCATCATCATTGAGTGCCTTGTAAAGTTTTGAAAAGAAGCATAATTGTTTAAGCACAGTAACAAATAATTCAACCCCCCCTCTCAGTTGCCCAACAGAGGGTTTTTGTTAGGGTCCTAACCAGCACATAGGTAGAGGAATATATTCAGATGTAATAAAGGTCAATATTAATAAGGCCTTTCAATAAAATAGAATAAGGCGAATGTAAGAAGACCTAATAGAAGCTTCTTCTTCTAGAAGGATATTCCTCTAGATTCTTCTCTTGATAGACATATTTAGTATGAATAAGGGTCGAGGGTATGAAAACCCTAGATTGGATATTATTGTAACAGAGTGTTGCTCGACTGGAGGTTACCCCCTCGAAGAGGCTCATGAACATTGCTTTCTGAATCAAAGTGTTATTTCTATTGTTGTTCTTATATCATTTATGTGTTATTGTGGAGATTATACTGGTTATATTACTGTTATTCTGCCATTTCTAGCATTTTATTTCTGTTCTGCATACTTTTTATATCTAGTATATTACAAGTGGTATCAGAGCACTTTCCTTGGCAGAAATTGTGGGAAATTTTTTTCAGGGTAGAAAAATATTCCGATGTCTTTAAGGAATAGAAATCTTTCATTACACGCATAAACCCGTAGTTGAGGGATTCATACACACAGGAAATACAAGTGGTTCTTAAGCGCACATCTGTTGGCCACCCTTGTAACCCCTGTTGGTACCCCTTCGAGTGGTAGCGCATAAGAAAACACTTGCGTACGGATCGGCCTAGATTTCCTAAAGCCCTCTTTAGATAAACCGATCGGCCGCCTGACTGCTATAGTGCAACTGAGAACAACACTTTGGAAGGTACTCTCTAGTACCTGGGTAGTCGGGTAGTACGGCTAAGGGTACGATCTATCCTCCTTAGCTAGTGCCCTGAGATATTGGGCCAAGTACTATTGTTGGATCCCGCACGTATATCAGAGAGCTATAGCACAGGGAAAACCCTTGTCTATAGAACCCTTGAATACCTAACCCTTGGGGGATAGAAACATAAACAAATTAAAACAGACAAGATCTGTTGCTGCGCAACTGTGTTCGGGTTGCCAAATCACTACACTTTTCTTACTGGTTAAGAATTTGGCGATTTCATCACTGCATTATTTGAGACCTATTCCATTGGATTCATCTCTTTTCCCTTATCACATTCATCCATATCATTTTTTGGCAAAAATTTTTACCCCACCCGCCCCTTTTTAGTTCACCTATCGTCATGGCCCATACTCATAGCCAAGACTTGGAAGCTCGCTTGAACACCTTGCAATCTGGTCTCCTCGAGACCCAAAAAGAAGTAAAAAAACTCAGTGCCAATGTTGCCTCCATTGATACAACCATCAATACAACCATAAATACAACCATGCAGTCCTTAATGGAGGAAGTCAAACAAGAAATGATCACCCATATTGAATCTGTCTTTGCATCACTCTACACCAAACTGAAGATCCCTACAAATGACCCTTTCTCTGACGCACCTCCAAAGACTGAAGGTGAACATTCCTCTCATTCCCATACCTTTCAGCACCATCACTTTCAACGTGACCTACGTCTTCCGCGGGTGGATGTGACCAAATTTGATGGCTCGGACCCCACTGGTTGGGTAACCCAAATGGAACATTATTTCTCTTTATATGGCATTACAGATGACTTGGCCAAACTCTGGTATGATGTTCTCCATCTAGATCCAGAACGATGGCTATGGTGGCAATGGAGAAAAAATTCCCGTCAAGGGTATATTGCTTGGACCCAATTTGTGACTGAGCTTTATGAATGCTTTGACACTGACACCAACCATTTGGGCCATTTGACAAAGTTGAAACAATCAGGAAGAGTAGAATCCTTCATAGTTGCCTTTGAGTGCCTAGCTTTGTGAACAGAGGGCATGACTAATGCTTTCTTTTGAGAGTGTTTCATCAGTGACCTCAAGGAGGATATTCGGGCCCATGTTCTCATGGCTCGACCCTCAAGTTGGGTGGAGGCTACTAAAAGAGATAAAGAAGCACAACAGGTTGTATCCTCTCAAAACTGAAAACCCTCCTTTATCCCTCACCCTAAACCCGTAAATCCCACTACTCCCTCCGCCCCATTAAAGATCCAAAAATTGACCAGGGCTGAAATGGCTGAACGCCAACTCAAAGGATTTTTTTATAATTGTGATGACAAATATTTCCCGAGCCACAAGTTTAAGGAACAAAAGATTTTTATGGCCATCTCTAAGGATATTTCAGAAGAGGATGTTGAAAATCCCCTTGTGTCTGAGTAACCTGAAATCATTGACATAACCCCTCCCTCAGATCCTCCCGAAGTGGAACCGGTCATTTCCCTCAATGCTCTCACTGGCTTCTCTACTCCCCAAACCCTCAAGTTAATCGGTTACATCAAGCATCGGAAGGTCATCATTCTGATTGATAGTGGAAGCACCCATAATTTTATTCATCGTCGCATTGCCCAAGAAACTCATTGCTACATCCATGCCATCAACAATTTCCAAATCATGATTGTCAATGTTGGTTCAATGAAATGTGGAGGGCGCTGTGAAAATGTCTGTCTCCAAATTGGTGACTACCACCTAAAATACCATATGTTTGCTATCAACATGGGCGGTTGTGACATTGTGTTGGGTGGAGACTGGCTAAGGATTTTGGGTCCCATTCTCATGGATTTTAAGGAATTAACCATGCAATTTGACCAGGAAGGCCACCAATATAAATTCCAAGGCATCATTGATGGTTCTCCTGAGGTCATTAGTTCCCATCGCATGGAAAAGCTGCTCAAAAAAGGTCATTCTGGTGTCATTGCCCAACTCCATGCCATACAAGCAACAGAGACACCCCTGGTCCTGCAAGACCTCCAAGCCCTCCTTTATAAACATCAAATGGTATTTTCCACTCCCCAAGGAATCCCTCTTTCCCGCAGTGTTCATGATCATTCCATTCCCCTTGTACCCGGAATCGTTCCTCCCAATATCCATCCATATCGCCACCCCTTTTCACAAAAAAATGAAATTGAGAAAATGGTCCAGGAACTCCTTAATGCAGGCGTTATTCACCCTAGTACGAGCCCTTACTCTTCTCCTATAGTCATGGTCCTGAAGAAAGAAGGTTCTTGGAGAATGTGTCATGACTTCCGTGCCCTCAACAAACTAACCATTAAAGACAAATTTCCCATTCCTGTCATTGATGACCTCCTGGATGAATTGAGTGGCACCCAATTCTTTACTAAACTTGATCTTTGCTCGGGCTATCACCAGATATGTATGAAAGAGGCAGACATTCCCAAGATTTCCTTTCAAACTCATGAGGGCCACTATGAGTTTTTGGTCATGCCCTTTGGCTTGTGTAATGCCCCCTCCACCTTCCAAAGCCTCATGAATCATGTCTTCCATCCCTTTCTCCGTCATTTTGTCTTAGTTTTCTTTGATACTATCCTCATCTATAGCAAAACCTGGACAAACCATCTTACTCATGTGGATCGAGTTCTCCATCTACTCTCTCAGCACCAACTTTTCCTAAAACAATCTAAATGTGCTTTTGGTGCCTCAGAAGTAGAATACTTGGGTCATCTGGTTGGCAAGGATGGCGTCAAGGTGGATCCGAAAAAGATTGAACCTATGCAAGACTGGCCACACCCAAAGACTCTCAAAAGATTGTGTGGATTTCTTGGCTTAACAGGGTAATATCGCAAGTTTGTTAAGAATTATGGAAAGATTGAAGCACCTCTCATTGCTCTCCTCAAAAAGAACTCTTTCACTTGGACTCCAGCCGCTGCTCAAGATTTTCAAACCTTTAAGAGGGTCGACCTTTGGCCTCCACCAACAAGCAACTATCTGAAAGGAATCTGGGCAAACCCATCTATGAAAAGGAAATGCTGGCTATTTTGCATGTCGTTGATCTATGGTGCCCTTATCTCTTGGGGCAATGTTTCCAAATTAAGACAGACCATCAAAGCCTCAAGTACTTTCTAGAACAATGCATTTCCTCCCCATAGCAATGAAAATGGGTGACTAAGCTCTTTGGATATGATTATGAGATCATTTACAAGAAATGAAAAGACAATGTGGTGGCAGATGCACTGTCCCAAAAATATGAAGAAGAAGGATCCCTTTTTTCTCTTTCCTTCATTGTACCAGATTGGCTCCAAGTTGTTTGCCAGGAATGGCTACAAGATCCCAAAAGTTCGCATCTGATCCAGCAATTGCAGACCAATGCTCCAGCTCCACCAGGGTACTCTTGGCTCCAGGATGAGCTTTGATACAAAGGTTGTTTGTATTTAAGTAAACAATCAAAGATTAAATCCATGGTACTTTCTGAGCTTCATGCTACACCCATAATGGGGCACTCTGGGTTCACCAAAACCTATGACAGGGTCAAACGTTCTTTTTTCTGGGATGGTATGAAATAGGACATCCGTAATTTTGTCGTTGAATGTGATGTGTGTCAACGCAACAAGGGAGAAATAGTCAAATCTCCGGGCACACTACAACCGCTTCCGATTCCACCTGCTATTTGGAAGGATATCTCTATGGACTTTATTATCGGCTTACCCAAATCGAGAAATAAATTAGTCATAATGGTGGTTGTGGATCGCCTTTCCAAGTATGCTCATTTCTGCGCTCTTCAACACCCATTTACTGCATCCATGGTGGCTCAAATTTTCATGGACCAGGTCTTCAAGCTTCATGGCAAGTCGCACTCTATTGTTTCTGATCGTGACCCAACTTTCACAAGCAATTTTTGGCACGAACTGTTCAAGCTACAGGGCACCCAATTGCATCTCAGCACAACTTATCATCCCCAGACTAATGGTCAAACAGAAGTTGTCAACAAATGTTTGGAAACATATCTGAGGTGTTTTTCCTCTGAAAATAAAAATCAGTGGGCTCAATGGTTATCCCTAGCTGAATGGTGGTACAACACTTCCTACCATACAACTACACGCATGACTCCTTTTGAAATGGTATATGGACAGAAGCCACCTTCAGTTCTCTCATACTTACCGGGTACCTTGAAGGTCCAGGCGGTTAACCAAACCCTTACAGTTCGAGAGGATATTCTTCATACCCTCAAAGCGAACTCGGTCATGGCACAGAATTGCATGAAGCAACAAGCAAATCAAGGTCGCTCTGAACGTCAATTTGCAGAAGGGGATCAAGTGTTTCTGCGACTGCAACCATACAAGCAAACTTCCCTCAAGGTTGAGCATTGTCAGAAGCTAGCGCCCAAATTTTATGGTCCTTATACAGTTCTCAAGCGTGTGGGACAAGTCGCCTATCAGTTAGCTCTATCCAGTCATTCAAAGCTACATCCTACTTTTCATGTTTCATGCTTAAAGAAGGTGATTGGAACTAGGTGCCAAATTCAAACCAACCTTCCCGAGTTAGCTGAAGAAGGATCCATTTGGCTACAGCCAGAAGCAGTTTTGGACCAGGGTGAGTGTCGCCTGCGTCAGAGAACCATTAAGGAAGTTCTAGTCCAGTGGAAAGATACAACTCCAACAGATGCCACTTGGGAACCAGCTACCATTCTGTAGCAGTTTCCACATCTCAAGCCTTGAGGACAAGGCTGTTTTTAAGGGGCGGGACATGTTAGGGTCCTAACCCACACATAGGTAGAGCAATATATTTGGATGTAATAAAGGTTAATATTAATAAAGCCTTTCAATAAAATAGAATAAGGTGGATGTAAGAAGACCTAATAGAAGCTTCCACTTCTAGAAGGATCTTCCTCTAGATGCTTCTCTTGATAGACATATTTAGTATAAATAAGGGTTGAGGGTATGAAAACCCTAGCTTGGAGATTATTGTAACAGAGCACTGCTCGACTGGAGGTTGCCCTCTCAAAGAGACCCGTGAACATTGCTTTCTGAATCAAAGTGTTATTTATGTTATTGTTCTTATATCATTTATGTGTTATTGTGGAGATTATGTTGATTATATTACTGTTATTCTGCCATTTCTAGCATTTTATTTATGTTCTGCATACTTTTTTTATATCTGGTATATTACAGTTTTCTATTACTCAATATTATCATTGTGTTATTTCTATTTATATCCAGTTCACGCTATTGATGCTACTACAAGACTGTTGTTACTAGTTTGATTAATTCTAGATGACTTTGTGTTAATAAATTGATGAGATTTTGGTAACAAGATTTATTGAATAGATTTGGAGTGTTTATGCTATTGAGTTATTTCATAGAATATCTTTCTACATTGGAATGAGAATATTAGTTGGTCTCTGGATTTACTTTATTCCAACAAGGTTTGTTTCCTTTCAAGTTGAGTGATTTGTTTATGTAAGGAGTGGATCTATTTATTTATGCAAGAGAGAAGGTTGGATTACTCAGAGTGTTGTTTATGCAAGTGCGACATCTACTTTCTTTCCAATATGAGTTTAGTTTCAATAGTGTGATATCAATTGTAGAGCAAGTGTGAAGAGTGTTTACATTCAAACAAGTGTGGTTCCCATTCAAAAAGTGTGTTTTATTTGAGCAAGTGAGATCTAGTCTACAATGTGTGTTTAACTCTTGGAGTTTGTTGCTTAATATTGCATACCAATAGATATTCCGTGTTAGATAAGAAATTGTCACGTGCATATATTTTGCACGATAACTTTGAAATAAAAAGTCATACCCCTAGTTGATAATTTATGTATTGAGTGATTAAGTTGTTTTAAATAGACAATTAAATTACCCAACATAGATCACTTGCCCAAAGATTATTGCAAATACAAGATTGAAATATAGATATATATTTTTTCTTTAAAATGTCCAAGATATCATAGATCTAAGGGACAAAGAGTTACGAATTGAGGTGTCTCATTTTTCTAGGTCTACAAATAGAAATCCATATACATAAACTCCTTCCTCAAAAAATCCATGACCATGTATTAGATTGAAGAGAGGGGTGAAAGTAATATAACACCAAGCGCTTGAACCATAGTCTATCTTACAATAGTGGCACATCTATATGTTGGGATGTTAGTACACTTGCTTACTTATTTTTGGGTTATTTTTGTGACTTGCGGGCTTATAAGAGTTTTTTCACATCTAAGTAATAGGGGTAGAGATAAAAAAGAGTATTAAAAATGCCACAAAAAAATGAATACCTATGATATCTAGTAAAACTAGGGGATTTTTAATTGGATAAATGTATTGGGAGGGGGTTCAAAAAAAATATTTTGGAAGGTATTTTCCAATATCTAGGGAAGTTCGGTGTATTCTTTAACGTGCTATGTTATAGTTTCATCAAATGAAGCCTCTATGTTAAGCCCTAGGCTTGAATCTCATCCAATTAACCAAGACATTAACCACAAGGTCACATCAACCATAATGTAGCTCTCCATAATGTAGAGGATCCAATATATTTAAGGTCTCTATTATTAATTTCCTAAATATCTACGTTTCTTTTATCAAAGAAATTGAAATTAAAAATAAAATATAAATAATTTTTTACATCATGGAAAGCCCAGTGTAAAACAACTTATTGGTTGATTTTATAAATTGCTAATGGATAAGCTAACAATATCATGAACAAACTTCTATATATTATCAAATACAATAATGCCAATGCATTTGAGGATCTCCCAATATTCATTAATACTCACTAAAAAAGGAATATTTATGGGAGCTATGACATTCGGTTTACTTGATAAGAAAGACCAAATACAATAAATATTATTTTGGATCTATGACATTCGGTTTACTCGATGAGAAAGACCAAATAAAATTAAGGATTTAGGAACATATTTGAAGGATAAAATTAAGGATTTAAGAACATATATGGAGGATTTGTCATGTCACTACAATCAAGGTTGGAATTTTAGAGTTGAAAAGTCCATCAGATTTGACGATTTAAACTATTACAATGCATGCTCTACTTGTTTTAAAGAAAAAAAAGTTTAACAATTGCACGAAATATTTAACCATATTTGACGGGAAAATTGCCCGTCAAATTCCATCCCGAACATGGTGGTAGAGTCATTTTTTAAATAAAGCGTGTTTTCTTGTTTTCAACATAAAAGAAAAGATACACTAATTCTATTGATCATGTCAAAACGTTCATTATGAACAAAAGTTGAAAGTAGGAGATCAGCATTGAATATCTATTTTAAAAAAAATGATAGGGATGCATTATAAAGAATAACAATTAGACTTTAGGTCATCCAACCATCATTAGAACAAAAGGACAAATTGTTTGTTGCTTTTACTACTCTCTATAGTGTGAAAGATCTCTCTATATATTAGTAGGCCTAGATATATGATAATGTCAATACATTTGAAGATATTCCAATGAGCTATGCCAATGAATTTGATTCACTTGATAAAAATAAAAATAAGGGGATAGGTGCATACTAAAAGGATGTCAAGCGTGAGTGCACTTGAACATGATAGAGTGTTTATGTCTCAAATATAGTGTGTTGGCCAATGCAAAGTTGATTAAAGGATAATATCAACCAATCACATTATGACATTTACATTGACTCATTATAACAAACCTGTAATAAAGATAAGGAAACCCCATTGAAATTAGCAATGAAGATTCATGTTAAGTGTGCATGTAAAATAAAAAAAAAATATTGAACTAGTGTCGGCACAGAAGACTTGGATAGTGAATGGAATAGGTTGTGGAAGTTGTTATTCATCTACTTAGATATGGGATATAAAATAGAAAAGTTAGTGGAGTTAAGCAAAAGAGGGATCTGACTTCATTACAGTGAAATGCAATGCCAACAACTACAATAGACCATTAAGATAGCCACAATGAAATGCCTGTATTTTTTGACATTAACAAAATTATTTTATTTTATTACAAAACACATTCCATTTTCCAAAAGTATGTATTATTGAGCTGTAAAATAGATTTTTGTTTTTTAAAGCCACTAGAAGCTATGATGCTAATATTAGTCGTTTGCAAATGAATTTGACCAAAAGAGGAAGGAATAATTTAATCGGACGAAACAAGCCAACCAACAACAAGAAAAATAGTTAAAAGGGAGAATTCAATGACCAACTCTTGGACATAGACCTAGTCAGGAGAAAAGACTCTTTTTGGGAAGAGAAGCATGAAAGGAGGAATTGACAACTGGAAGGAAAAGAAGTATGTGTAAGGGAAGCAAGCGAGGCACGCATGCAAGGAAGACCTAACGACGCTAGGGTTAGGGTTTTTGTAATGTATTGTAATGGTCGATGAGCCAAGGATATAAATAGGTAGTACTTAGAGGAAGAAGGGATGGAAGGGACACCGACAGAGAATGAGAGAATTGTAAGAACTATACTACTCAATAAAGATGGTGAGCTAGGGAAGTAGTGAGCAACTCGATCCCGAGGGTTAGATCGTAGGCTGAGGAGCCTGGTGCAATATAGTCAGCCTCACAGGGATCGGGGAGCCTGTTGAAGAGAGTAAGATCTAAGATTGTAACCACACGTGGTGTGACATATTACTGAACAATAATAAAGAGCTTGAGAGCCGTATCTTTGTGGACGTAGCCCAGGAGGGGGTGAACCATAGTAACACGTGTGTTATGTGAATGAATGTATGTGTCTTTATTATTGTTAAATGATGAATGTTAGATGAATGAATTAACTAAATGAATCTGGTATTCCACATGCATGAGTAGAATTACTGCTATGATTAGATGAATCAAGGAATAAATATTACAAAGTACAATTGCATATCTCCACTCATTCCCCGGTTGCAAACACTTGATTATTACAGCCACACATAGAGTTATCTCGGGTGAGACTGGGCAGTGCACTCTATGCGCTACATTTCCTTCTGGTCTACTAGAGGGGCCAATAGCTTTAGAGGTCTTTTGTTGGAAGCTTACTAAGTCTGAATTGGGATCAATATATGACAGTAAGGTAGGACCAGAGAATCCTAAGTAGAAGGGTAAAGAGATAAAATAAAAAAATGGTTCCATTTCCAGTTAGTTGGAACAAGATGGGATTGAGTATCTAAGATTTGCGGAAGACACGTCAAAACAATGCCAGACCAGACAACAAGACGATGAGAGAATAGTAATCTAAATGAGGATGTTGAAACCATGGAATCCAACAAAGGAAGAGATAGAAAGCTAGTTGAAAAAAAAGGAGCTGGAGTTTGCATAGAAAGATAACAAAAACCCAAAGTTGATACCGCGCAAATATCTGGACAAGTACGTATTCACTGACTTGCATGAAGTATTTTTCTGTGATTTCCCACATGTATTGCAGGAGTGGATAAAATGGTTGAAATACAACCATCCAACAAATCGGATCAGACAGCTAGAGTGGAACCCTGTAGATATAGTGCAACTACAACAAGTTGATAATAAATTTACATGTGTAGTAGATTTCTGGTTAGACAAGATTGTTGTAGGATTTATCATAGAGTTTGCAGTAGATACAATGAAGTCTTACAGCGCAACAAAACAAGAATCCTTGAAGGGACCTCGAGGTAGGTATATCAGATCGTTATATACTTCTATTAAGATATTACTATATAGCAAAGGTGTAATGACAATGGAGTTAGAAAGTTAAACTTCCTTGTGTGGATGGGGGAAGGGGGGAAGCATTGACAGGAGAAGGAGAAATGGAAGGAGGAAGGGATAAAGGAAATAAGGAGGAGACCTTGGACTCAAACATGATGGATGAAGACCAGATCAAGCAGATCATGGAAACAACTAGAAAAATGCGCAGTGGAGTACCCTACCACTATAAGGTGAACACCAAGAAGAGAGTTGTAGCTGCAAGGGAGGGATTGGAAAGTGATGAAGAAGAGGTAAAGGATCTCCGAGCTATGGAGAAAATTGAGGAAATCATGTGCGTGACATATGAGAGGTCCAAGAGCAGGAATAGAAAAAAACACTCTTATCCATATCAGTGTCAGTGTGGTACCCCTAAACCCATGTGCGACTAATACACCAAGAGGAACACCACCATTTAGACAACTGAATTTCGGGAGAAGGAAGATGTTGGACAACTGAGAGGGGGGGGGGTGAATCAGTTGTTACCGTGCTTAAAC
>JASDQU010102755.1:124764-134918 GCA_032191745.1 Picea mariana | reverse complement strand
GACCTACATCTTTATAATAAGGTCAACATCTTTATAATAAGGTGATCATATGTGTAGAGGATCAACATCATGACGACATAGATAACATCTTTATAATAAGGTCATATGTGTACAAATGTTTTCTTTATATAATAACGACATATATACCTAACATAAGTTTAGGGTTAGTGTTTATATATCTTATTAGTCCCTACTTCAATCAAGATTTGTTGGTGTTTTTTTGTCAGGTCTTAAAAATTAAAATAGAGAAGAAAATGACAATCAATTACTATCATTTCATCGATCAGGGTTGAGTTTCAAGAGCACTTCCATATCTTTATCAATGAAAAGAGAGAGAGATTATAGCTACAATTGAAGGGAAAAGGGTATGTGGATTTCATAAACCTAGAATTTTATGGAATCCACATACCCTTTTCCATAGAATATACTAACTAGATCCAAAAACCAAAGACATGAAATATGGTACTACACATATTATAATATATTATCAAGGANAAAACAAGCTAAATGAAATTTGGACATTTGAAAAAAAATTTACAAGTTAAATGAGTACATCAATAAAAAATAACATACTAACCTTGCAAGTTCAAAATCCAAGCTATGCAGATCGAGAATTTGATTTGTTCAACCAGTGGGTGACGGAAAAAAAAAACCCAGCTCAAACAAAAGTCAAGAACAGTGTCACAACTATAGCAATTGTGTCACAAAGTCTCTTAAATCACATATATATAGATAAAATAGTCAACTAGCTGTTAACACCGACCAATGAGATAGGCAAAATTTTCGTCGCTATTGCCACGATAGTTAGTCGCTATAGCGATGAAAATCCTGACTACATTTAAATAAGATTTTCGTCGATATTGCGATGAACTTTCATGGCAATATCGACGAAAATCCCGCCCTGTTTAAAAAAAATATGAAACTAGTTGAATCGTGGAAAATTTTCATGGAATAATCCACCCATATGTAGTAGTGCAAGTACCAACGCACACAAATATAACTCCACTGAAACCATTCCAAGACTAAATCCTTTAAGCGAGGTTTAACCATCCACATGTGATGAAAAAAACTTACTAGGTGAGAGCCAAGTTGTTGCCTAAACCTCCTGTGATTCCTTGTTCTCCTCATTATCCCTCCTTGCAAACAAAATGTCACAATGAGAAATACAAAAGACAAGACATAACTTATTTCCAACGTGCAAGGGAGATGGGAGGTTGTCCTTTCATACACCATCATCACGCTTGAGATCTAAGCTTTGAATTGGTAATTCATCTGTTAATAAATGATGAGAGGACATGGAATTCTATTGAACCATAGTATCCTTAGGGAACTACACAACAATGTTTTTTATTCAAATCCCCTTGAGGAATTAAGGAAACTTCATTAGCCAAAATGTCCACTTGAGTATTGAAATATCTTAGAACATGGAAATATGAGACTGAATGCAAATTAAGAACCTCTTTGTTAATTTGAGAAATAATATGAGCTAGCTTGTTGTCAAACAAAGTTATATTCATAACAATCATTTTGATAATAATACTCAAATCTCCTATGACAATCAACGATTTAATATTGATTTCAACTACGAGGGAGAGACCCTAAAGAGGAACACATATACTTATGCTTGATTGTTTGTGGATGTGCTAGTCCCAACCATTTCCAATTTTTCTTCGGGATTCAAGATGATCCATGTTGCACCTGCCACCCTTGAAAAACAAACTTATTTATTACTAGTAAAATAAGTCTAGATTTATATAAAAACAAATAAAAAAACAATATCAAAGATAAACTTATATGTTAATATATGTTAATGATGTATATTTTTTACATGGAGAAATCACGTGTTGGTTAATTAAATGATTTCATGCATGTTACATCAATTTCATTTTCATAAGAATTAAATCTTTTAGATCAATTAAGTTCTTTTAAAAAAAATAATACTAAATTTTCTTTAAAATAAATTTGAATTAATAAATTAAAAGATTTTAATTAACAAGCACATAAGTTACATGAATAGTTTAAAAACACATATATATTAATCAATTTATAGTCATAAACCATCTATTAAAATATTCAAATTACTTTACATAAAAGAAATAAGTCCTTAGTGCAATGTTTATCACTTTGAAAAGCATTCCTAAAATACTGCACAAACAACCACCCTCTCTAACTTGATCACCCTATCTAACTTTATCGGGTTAAAAATTCATATCTACATCTTAAAAAGGGCTATTTATACTATTTATCCATAAAAATACAATATTTTATTTCCTCTCTTTACACCCTTCACAAAGAGGTATACTCCATTTTACATCTTTCATAGAGAGGTACACTCTCAAACATACCCATTTCATGTTGGAGGTGTAATCGCGAGGTGCGACACACATTGCCATTTTCTCCAACCATGCCTCGACGGTTGCACCATCCGTGGAACCCAAGAACTTGGAAAACTTGACCTTCTCAAGTTCTCTGTGAACGCTACCAGTACCGACCGAGGCGCACTGTAAACCCTCAGGGGGTATAGGCGCCCTGGCCTCATCTCTATCTAGTCGGTAAATCAAGCCTCCGACATTTCCTTGGAAGGACCTTGTCGGACCATCCACGTCCCTTACAAAAATTGGCTCCTGCCCAAAGACTTGATGCTCCCCTTGGGGTTTAGATCCCCAGGGCGCGGGCGCTTCTGGAGGCATCACACCTCGTCCCCTAGCACCACGTTGTGAACCTCCACGTCGTCCTCTAACCATGACCACTGCATGGAGAGGTTAAATTTTAAATAGCGCTAAGTTATTACTCATGTGTATAATACAATGGAAGGCGTGACGATTCATAGTCCCAGGGTTGAACCCACTCTGATACCATATGTAACTACCCCGCCGTTACGATGACAAAAGAGACATTCAACATGCAATTTTTTTTATTTTGCATTAGGAAATATACAACACAAATTAATAACTACATCATTGACACATCATGCAATATATTAATGAAAAAACATTAACACATTAACAATCAATCACGATGCCAAGCCGACACATCATCACCATAAATGACGATACACATATCAATGCAATAACACAATGAATAACATTCCATAATCAATGCATTTATACAATTAATTATGATGCATAAACAGTATGAATCAAAAGCTCAACTCATCTCATAAGGACAATCATCAAATAACATCAGGATAACATGAGATAACAATGAATCATGTGGATCATAAAAATAATCACAAGAACCACATAAGATACTACCCGCCCAACCTACCCTGCAAGGTTAGGACCTCTAGGACACATAAGCAACGCTCAAGCCTAGGTTCCAATTGATTTTAACCATTTAAGGTCTCAAGGTTCGCGACTGTTATGAGGAACAAGGAAGTGTCTACATCCCACTAACACAATCAATCCCAAGCAACTAGCTAATTCAAAAGACAACGATAATCAAATTCATCATTTCATCAATACTGAAATGCAATTAAACAAGGCACAAGGGTAATCATTCACATAACACATAATCGACCATAATAAATGCAAAGCGCGAGCATTATCAATTATTTTCAAGGTGCAAGGCGCAGTCACAAAATGCAGTCATCCGTCAAAATAAATTTTCATTACGCGCTAGAAGAATAATAGCTAGGACCATCATACATTACATAAAATCCATTGTGCAAGAAGTCCAAAGTCTAAACAATCATTCTTACATTATATTTCATGGCACACAAGAAGTCTAACTCTACCACAATCATTCTTTACATTAATAATCGATGCATGCAAGTGTAAAACATCTAAATAACTAATCATGTCAGCATTAGTTTAATGACACAATTACCTGTTGGACAACTGAGAGGGGGGGGGGTGAATCAGTTGTTACCGTGCTTAAACATTTATGCTTCTTTTAAACTCTTTGCAGAAACATTGAATGATGATCACAATAATGGAGGGAAATAAACAATGGCACTTTCAGCATCATTCACATATTTGAGAAACACAGAGACAGATATTTTCTGAGGAAACCCATACAGGGTAAAAACATATTTTTCTTTATATGATAAGTAATAGTTACATTCTTTACATTATCATACATACGAGCACCAACTCATAATGAGGCTACAACCTCTGTTTTGCAAGTTGCAACTTGCTGAGAACACCAACTCTCTGTTTCCTCTAGCACCCACTAGAAGGAAGCACCAACTCCCTAGTTTCTCTAGCACCAACTAGAAGGAAGCACCAACTCCCTGGTTTCTCTAGCACCAACTAGAAGGAAGCACCAACTCCCTGAGTGTTTCCAGCACCAACTGGACGGAAGCACCAACTTCCAATCATACAGGCACCAACCTGTATAACAGAGAACAAGAGCTCTCCCTTGCACCACCCTGCCACCTTGGTTTCTCTGGCTGCAACCAGATGGAAGCTACAACTCCCTATGTTCAAGCACCCACTTGAACCTCTGAGGACAACAATCCTCCCTAGCACCTCCCAACCACCCTGAAATATAAATCTTTGCTATTGAAACTTATTATAGTGATATAATGTTCAACAATGGCTTACCAGACTCATCACTGTTCTGCTGCATTTCATTTTTCTGTCTGCCTCACTGCCTTCCTACACACATGACTTGCGCTATCTGTTCTTCTGCTTTTTATGCTCTGTGCGCCATGTCCATTCACTGCACAGATCCTCTTCTATTCAATTTAGCTGCTGCACTCTCTTCCTTCTTCACACATGAATCACCTTCAACAACAACAACCACCACAGCTCCAACAGCAACAACAACCTCATCTCTTCTCTGTACCATGTACTTATAGCTTCTGTACACCTTCTGCATGCAATGTGTGCCATCCCTCTGCATACTCACACCGTGCTGATATCCTTCACCTCTTGAGTGCTCTGCCTGATCATCATGGTAACTCTTCAGCTTCTCTAGCGGTTTTCCCACGCGTTCAACATCACTGGGTATTATGCCGAGATTCCTTTTTCTCTTTGGCAGTTGAGACTCTTCGTCTTCTCTGTTACAGTCGAGCTCATCCTTTCTGTTTTAGTTATGAGCTCTAACCCTCATCCAGCTGTCAATTTCCTCCACAAATCGTCTTCATTCCACTGGCAGATTCCTTGTAACTCTTCAGCTCTTCTGGAAATCACACAGAAGTCTCTTCGCATCCTCTAGTAGAAACGATCAATGGTTTCTAGCAGTTACACTGTGTCGTGCAACAGTAGCCCTCCGATCTTCTTCATTTTCATTCATTTTCATCCAGAACAACCACTCCTACACAGTCTGTCTCATTTTCTTTGATACACACCCACGACAGTTCCACTTCCCATTTCCTTAGGCAAAAGAATGACAACCGTCTGAGCCACTGAAACGCCAACTGAAATGCTAACTGATTTGCAATCATGAGTCTGTTTTGCTAACATAATCCAAACTAAGGAGTTAACTGTGAGAGAGAACAGTAACCCTCCGATCAACACTTGATCTGACGGTTGAGATCATTCCGCGATTTCGCATATCGCGATTTCGACACTCCTGATGTTCAATGTTCTTGTCACTTGCAAATCCTGATCTACGAAATTCCGATACAGAACTTTTCTACACTAGCTCCTTCCCGAATATGACTATGGTCATAACCAAGCGCCTATGCAAAAAGTGCTTTCGCGATTTCCCATTTCGTGATTTTCAACACTATGCTCCGTTGACCCCAAGTCAGCGAAATTTTGATCACTTGCCACATGTCCTTTGATTTCATGGTCCAGATCCGATCTTGATTCAACGACTACGATTGAATCACGATTTCACGATTTCGGCATTCTTGTTGCATTGGGTTCTTTGCCTCTCTATGTCACGATTCGCGAAACTCCGATATGGAGTTTGATCAACGGTCCAGATCTGATCTCTATTCAACGGCTGCGATTAGATCGCAATTTCACATATCGCGAAATCGACATTCTTGTTGCATTGTTTCTTTGACATCTCCAACACGCGATCCTCGAAACCCCGACATGGACTGGAATCAACGGTCCAGATTCAACCTTAATCTGACGGCTCAGATTACATCGTGATTTCTCATATCACGATATCGGGATTCCTGATGTCAATAATCTTTGACATGTCCAACTCTCGATCCCCGAAACTCCGACAAGGACTGGAATCAACGGTCCAGATTCAACCTTAATCTGATGGCTCAGATTACATCGTGATTTCGCATATCGCGATATCGGGATTCCTGATGTCAATAATCTTTGACATGTACAACTCTCGATCCCCGAAACTCCGACAAGGACTAGAATCAACGGTCCATATTCAACCTTAATCTGACGGCTCAGATTTCATCGCGATTTCCCATATCGCGATATCGGGATTCCTGATGTCAATAATCTTTGACATGTCCAACTCTTGATCCCCGAAACTCCGACAAGGACTGGAATCAATGGTCCGGATCAAACCTTTGATCTGACGGCTCAGCTTACATCACGATTTCGAGAAGTTAAGTAACCCTGTTCCTGTGACTCTCCATCCAATGAACTTATGATCTTTCCCCACGTGTCCTTCCTGATGATGGACGGTCCTCCTTCTTTCGGGATTTTGTGAGCCCCTTTTATCTTTGTTATACTTTAAAAGGCATGCAGGTTCTCCTTGATACAATGATGGTCAGACCCTGCGCTCAGATCTAACGCCTAAGATTTATCCTCCTCTTCAACGTGCTCTTCTTGTCTATATTCAGATTTGACGACCCTCATTCTGTCTGGAATTTTGGATGGGATCCAACGATCAGAAATGATGCACAAACTTTACGGGACTTCATCATGCCTGATCAACAATTTAGATCAATCCTCGATTTGATGACTGAGGATTGTTGCTTTTAGACAATTGTTGTGTTGCTGGTCTTCCTGAATATCACTATGCTGCTGATCATCACTGCTGTACTCAAGCCATCACTGTTGCTGTTCTTTCCATCAATGAAAAGCATACGCTGCGTGTAAAACATACCAAACATCCTCTGCACTCTTCTGATCTTATCGAGGTTGCTCTGCAGCGTCTTCCCAAAATACTTCTGGTGCCCGTCTGATGCATTCTTCCTATACTCATGCCATCTTCATTGTTGTACTTGCATCAATGACAAGCATATGCTACCTGTTAAACATTTCCAACAATCTCCCCCTTTGGCATTGATGGCAACAAAGGCACCCAGATTCTTTTCTCCCCCTTTGACATCAATGTCAAAGAGAACATGCTCCCCCTGAGTGGTGGCAGTATTTTTAGGAGGTATCAGATATTAAGATCAACACAAACTCCCCCTAACAGGAAGGACTCTCTTATATGAGGCCTGCAGATGTTTATATCTAAACCAGAGTCTTCTTTTTCTGATTCTTGGACCTGTTCATCTTCAGCTTCCACTGTATCCTTTGTAGAATACTCAAAATTGCTCACTTCTCTTACTCTGACTCCTTTATCAATCTTCTCATGAGTGGATGACTCCCCCTATCACTGTTATCTCTCTGCTTCTGACTATTTTCCCCCTTTGTTCCTAAAAAGTTAACTTTCYTTGACAAGGTCGTTCCTCTTGTTGTCTCTACAGGATGTCATGTACATCATATTGTACATCAAAATGTTGTTGTCCTACTTGAACACTGTGCAATTGTAGCTTGTACGTTTTAAAGAGCCCTTGGATCTCCCCATTGAATTTCATCAATCTCTATTACTGCAATTTTCATTTTTCTTCCATGATGCATTCAATCCAGGGCTTTTATGTCCATATTCAATCACAAGAGAAAACTACTACACCCACTCTCACGCCTGCTTTTCTTTCTCACAAATGAAGGACCTATATCAGGTTTCTTAGGAGCACTAATTTCTACCTTGTTGAGTCCAATATCGGATTTGTCATTTGGTTATCTCTGGCTATCCAAGACCTTGTCCAGAGTCATGGATCTGCTCAAGAACTTGATTTGGGTGTCTACCTTCTCAACCTTCAAGACTTCTGCTTCCTGTTTATGACATGGCTCTTCTCCTACTTCATTCGTGGGATAAATGCTGATTGAGCATTCTTTTATTGTATCTGAATCTTCTTCTTTACTTGCAGGGGAGGATTCAACCTCAACATTATTATTTTCCCTTATACAGTTATTCACCATTTGTCCTGAGTTTACATTTACCTTACATTCTTCGGACGTGAGCACCTCTTCACTGCCTCTGTCACATTTTTGACTTGTACTGAGCAAATTATGTTTCAGACCATCCACTAGTAGAATGTACTGGGCATCTCCTTTGTCATTACTCAAACTCATCATCCCTCTATCCTTGATTTTACCAGGTTCATCATTTTCAAGGATCACATTTTCTGTTTTTCTTTTACTTATGCACAGAAGCTTATCCATGTCTCCAGTCATGTGCTTGCAACATCCACTTTCTATATTCCTGGAGGCCTTTTGTTTTTGAATTGAAAGTGCTAGATCACATTTTTCAATATCTTTCCTTTTCCATGTGCTGGCCTTTTTATCTAATAACTTTATCCTTGGGTCTGCTTTGTAATTCTTCAGATGGTAGTTTGCCGCTTTGTGGCCAAAGTTGTGACAGTTATAACATTCAATCTCATTGTTCAATAGGTCAAAGTTGTAGTTGCATCGTTGTCTACTCATTGACTGTTTATTAATCCTTGACCTCCTCAGTTGCATGTCTCTAGACTTAATTTGGCAATTTGCAATCTGTGATGGTTTGTTACTTTGCTGTATCATTCTTTTTTGTGGCAGATATTTATTCCTTGGAAATCTTAATTTCTCATGTCTAAGTCTTAAGGAACAATTTACAGCTTTGTGACCAAAGTTAGAACAGTAGAAACAATATCCATAGAAAAATTCTTTGTACCTGGAAAATGGTTGTCTTCTTTGAGCAAATCGATTTCTTTCATGTTGATGATGTCTTTGAGCAGGGAGTGCATTATTTCGTTGTTCTACAGATTCAATCATGGCACCTTTTTCTTTACTTGTCCTGGGCGGCTGATTGTCTTCCTTTGTTTCTGCAGGTTTGTTTTTGTCATTGGTTGTCGATTTGACATGGACACTAGCTTTGACAAACTTGATGGATTCTTTGTTTCTTGGCTGACCACTACTTGATCCCTCTTCAAAACCCAAACCAGTTTTTAGCCTTGGATCTCTTTGCTGATTCAGAATGGTGGTTAATCCTTTTGAGGCTTTGATACTAGACAGATTCTGATGATACAAGGTTTGAAACTTCTCCATCTCTTTCCTAGTTTTCACTACTTCTTCTTCTAGGGCTTCAGATCTTGCCCTCTTTTCTGATAGATGATGTTTCAGAATATCCTCGATTTTCCTTGCCTCTTATAATTCCACCTTCAGCAGGGTAAAGTCTTCATGAGGCTGTTTACTGTCTTTCTCAAACTGTATCAGCAATTGTTTTTGCTTTCTGTTCTTGATTCTTAGTCTGTCAATCTCTTCCAGTGCACTGATCAGTTTTCCTTCCATATCAACCACAACTTCTTCATCATTCTCTTCACTGCATGTTCTTTCATTATCATAATCCTCTTTGGCCATAAGCGAGAAGTCATTTACTTTATCTTCACAAGAAGAATCATTATCGGTGTCTTCTGAGGAGTCAACATTGTTTACACATAAACTCTTCTTCTTATCAAATCTCCTTTATTTGTGCTTCTCTTCACCTTCATAGTTCTGATCATGTTTCTTGTGTGGACATTTATTTGCAAAATGACCTATCTTACCACAGTTGAAACATTTGAAGGGCAACTTACCTTGGTACTTGCCTGATCCTTTCTTTAGTCTTCTCATGAATTTTTCTTCAATTTCATCAGGCTCAGAATCTTCATTCTTATCTTCTTTAAATGATGTTTCTCTAGAGGTGGGTTTATCTATAACTATCCTCATCTCATATGCAGTCAACGTTCCTAGAAGTTGATCAAAGGACAAAATCTTTATATCATTAAGTTCTTCTATAGCTGAGACCTTTGGGTTGAACTTATCTGGCAGAGATCTCAAAATTTTCTGAACTAAAGAGGGTTCCTCAAATTTTTCACCAAGTGCTTTCATTGCATTTACTAGTTCTTCAACTCTCAGAAAATAATTCCCAATGGTTTCATCTTCTTTCATCTGTAGCTTTTCAAACTGTACTCTGTAGGTTTGAAGCTTGGC
>JASDQU010102755.1:82072-124481 GCA_032191745.1 Picea mariana | reverse complement strand
GGCTCTGACACCAATTGTTGGACAACTGAGAGGGGGGGGGGGTGAATCAGTTGTTACCGTGCTTAAACATTTATGTTTCTTTTAAAATCTTTGCAGAAACATTGAATGATGATCACAATAATGGAGGGAAATAAACAATGGCACTTTCAACATCATTCACATATTTGAGAAACACAGAGACAAATATTTCTTGAGGAAACCCATACAGGGTAAAAACCTCTTTTTCTTTATATGATAAGTAATAGTTACATCCTTTACATTATCATACATATGAGCACCAACTCATAATGAGGCTACAACCTCTGTTTTTCAAGCTGGAACTTGCTGAGAGCACCAACTCTCTGTTTTCTCTAGCACCCACTAGAAGGAAGCACCAACTCCATGGTTTCTCTAGCACCAACTAGAAGGAAGCACCAACTCCCTGGTTTCTCTAGCACCAACGAGAAGGAAGCACCAACTCCCTGAGTGTTTCTAGCACCAACTGGACGGAAGCACCAACTTCCAATCATACAGGCACCAACCTGTATAACAGAGAACATGAGTTCTCCCTTGCACCACCCTGCCACCGTGGTTTCTCTGGCTGCAACCAGATGGAAGCTACAACTCCCTGTGTTCAAGCACCCACTTGAACCTCTGAGGACAACAATCCTCCCTAGCACCTCCCAACCACCCTGAAATATAAATCTTTGCTACTAAAACTTATTACAGTGATATAATGTTCAACAATGGATTACCAGACTCATCACTGTTCTGCTGCATTTCGTTTTTCTGTCTGCCTCACTGCCTTCCTGCACACATGACTTGCACTATCTATTCTTCTACTTTTTATGCTCTGTGCGCCATGTCCATTCACTGCACAGATCCTCTTCTATTCAATTTAGCTGCTGCACTCTCTTCCTTCTTCACACATGAATCACCTTCAACAACAACAACCACCATAGCTCCAACAGCAACAACAACCTCATCTCTTCTCTGTACCATGTACTTATAGCTTCTGTACACCTTCTGCATGCAATGTGTGCCATCCCTCTGCATACTCACACCGTGCTGATATCCTTCACCTCTCGAGTGCTCTGCCTGATCATCATGGTAACTCTTCAGCTTCTCTAGCGGTTTTCCCACGCGTTCATCATCACTGGGTATTATGCCGAGATTCCTTTTTCTCTTTGGCAGTTGAGACTCTTCGTCTTCTCTGTTACAGTCAAGCTCATCCTTTCTGTTTTAGTTATGAGCTCTAACCCTCATCCAGCTGTCAATTTCCTCCACAAATCATCTTCATTCCACTGGCAGATTCCTTGTAACTCTTCAGCTCTTCTGGAAATCACACAGAAGTCTCTTCGCATCCCCTAGTAGAAACCATCAATGGTTTCGAGCAGTTACACTATGTCGTGCAACAGTAGCCCTCCGATCTTCTTCAGTTTCATTCATTTTCATCCAGAACAACCATGCCTACACAGTCTGTCTCATTTTCTTTGATACACACCCACGACAGTTCCACTTCCCATTTCCTTAGGCAAAAGAATGACAACTGTCCGAGCCACTGAAACGCCAACTGAAACGCTAACTGATTTGCAATTATGAGTCCATTTTGCTAACAGAATCCAAACTAAGGAGTTAACTATGAGAGAGAACAGTAACCCTCCGATCAACACTTGATCTGACGGTTCAGATCATTCCGCGATTTCGCATATCGCGATTTAGACACTCCTGATGTTCAATGTTCTTGTCACTTGCAAATCCCGATCTACGAAATTTCGATACAGAACTTTTCTGCACTATCTCCTTCCCGAATATGACTATGGTCATAACCAAGCGCCTATGCAAAAAGCACTTTCGCGATTTCCCATTTTGTGATTTTCAACACTATGCTCCGTTGACCCCAAGTCAGCGAAATTTTGATCACTTGCCACATGTCCTGTGATTTCATGGTCCAGATCCGATCTTGATTCAACGGCTACGATTGAATCGCGATTTCGCAATTTCAGCATTCTTGTTGCATTGGGTTCTTTGCCTCTCTTTGTCGCGATTCACGAAACTCCGATATGGAGTTTGATCAACGGTCCAGATCTGATCTCTATTCAACTGCTACGATTAAATCACGATTTCGCATATCGTGAAATCGACATTCTTGTTGCATTGTTTCTTTGACATCTCCAACACGCGATCCTCAAAACCCTGACATGGACTAGAATCAACGGTCCAGATTCAACCTTAATCTGACGGCTCAGATTACATCGCGATTTTTCATATCGCGATATCGAGATTCTTGATGTCAATAATCTTTGACATGTCCAACTCTTGATCCCTGAAACTCCGACAAGGACTGGAATCAACGGTCCAGATTCAACCTTAATCTGACGGCTCAGATTACATCGTGATTTCGCATATCACGATATCAGGATTCCTGATGTCAATAATCTTTGACATGTCCAACTCTCGATCCCCGAAACTCCGACAAGGACTGGAATCAACGGTCCAGATTCAACCTTAATCTGACGGCTCAGATTACATCGCGATTTCACATATCGCGATATCGGGATTCCTGATGTCAATAATCTTTGACATGTCCAACTCTCGATCCCCGAAACTTCGACAAGGACTGGAATCAACGGTCCAGATCAAACCTTTGATCTGACGGCTCAACTTACATCGCGATTTTGAGAAGTTAAGTAACCCTGTTCCTGTGACTCTCCATCCAACGAAATTACGATCTTTCCCCATGTGTCCTTCCTGATGATGGACGATCCTCCTTCTTTCGGGATTTTGTGAGCCCCTTTTCTCCTTGTTATACTGTAAAAGGTGTGCAGGTTCTCCTTGATCCAACGATGGTTGTACCCTGCGCTCAGATCTAACGCCTGAGATCTATCCTCCTCTTCAGCGTGCTCTTCTTGTCTATATTCATATCTGACGACCCTCATTCTTTCGGGAATTTTGGATGGGATCCAACGATCAGAAATGCTGCACAAACTTTACGGGACTTCATCATGCCTGATCAACAATTTAGATCAATCCTCGATTTGACGACCGAGGATTGTTTCTTTTAGACAATTGTTGTGTTGCTGGTCTTCCTGAATATCACTGCACTGCTGATCATCGCTGCTGTACTCAGGCCATCATCGTTGTTGTTCTTGCCATCAATGACAAGCATACGCTGTGTGTAAAACATACCAAACATCCTCTGCACTCTTCTGATCTTATCGAGGTTGCTTTGCAGCGTCTTCCCAAAATACTTCTGGTGCCCGTCTGTTGCATTCTTCCTGTACTCATGCCATCTTCATTGCTGTACTGTCCATCAATGACAAGCACATGCTACCTGTTAAACATTAAACATTTCCAACATTACCACCATGAAGCATTTCAACATAAACCGCAATTAACTGAATCATGATTCTCACCTAAACATCAATTTTCAAGACACAACATGATATTCTATCACACTTAAAATTTTCAAGCGATAGTGGAAGTGAATGGGCAAGAGGATAATGCATACATAGAAATGAATCAAGCGTATATTTACAATCTAATCCCATGTATATTAACTAATCATTCTTATATCAAGGATGTCTTCTAGGAGTGTATAAGGAGGAGAAGATTTACAATTCAAGAGCACCCCAAAGAAATCACTACAATTAATCCAACTCCACATCTCATTATGTGCCCATTTAAAACAATAAGAAACATCATTTAAAAACAACTAGCCAGAAGTCAACAGCTTCGCATCCATCCTAAAGCCCAAGAAGGCCATGTCAAGTTAGAGAAAATTTAGGGAAGATCTACTAACAAGCAAATTTACAAGGGTCAAACAAAGCACAAGGTCCCAAAAATGAGGGGACTAAAGGATCAGAGTGTAAGGATTACCACTTGGTCTTCAAATTTATACAACACCTAAAGATTAAAATTTACATAGGGTTGTAATGGAATCCAAAAAATTTAATTCCCCGGTAAAATTAAACCTCCATCATTATGATTTGCGTCAGATACTCAATTACTGACTTCATCTATTCCCATGCCTTGTACGCCCGAACATAATTTCATCATTTACTGTCAGCAAGATGAGGCATTTCCTATAAATCACCCAATTTGACACCAACATACAATAATGAAGACTTGGGCAGCCACCTGGTAATTAAAATTATGAGAATCCCATCGATAGACCTAGCCTTCACAAGAGACATCCACCGAAACCTTCATAATGCAAGGTATGCTATCGTAGTTTCCTTGTTATGGATCAAATCTATCGATGGATTGAAGCTCGGATTGGTGCTCTACTTGAAATGGAGAGGAATAGCTGAAAGTTATTTATCTTCTCGACAAACTAACTCAAATGAAAGGTAGAGAAAAAAAAACCCAACGAGGACCAAACCATTCTAAAGATTAGTTTTAAAGTGTCTGTCTAGTCTAAAAAAAAGTCATATACCCTGTAATACCTTTCCATAAATTTAAAAATTTGACAACCAAAACGCCCCCTCAACATAGGTACGCATACAATTTTTTTTTTTATCATTCACGATGGAAAAATCAAAGAGACCGTATCTCTGTAGTTTAAAGAAAAAGTAACACTCGATCATAGAGTTAAAATTTGACAACCCAAACGCCCCTCAACATAGGTATGGATACAATTTATTTTATCATCTATAACAGAAAAATCCAAGAAAAAGGGAAGGGATAGACTTATAAATATCATGAGTAAATGCAATTAAAAGGCTTACAATGGTTGGTAAGAATGGTGGAAATCCTTTGGTTAATTAAAAATACCCGGCATAAATTTTGGACCCTCAGATTTAGACCAAGCGAAGCCCCTATCTGAATATCCAAATAAGATGGTACGTGGTAAGAATAAATAAGGCAACACTGAATCAAAAAGATGCCTTAATCCCTGAACCAATTTTTAGCCAAGAAGTTGTTACATAGAATTACCACTGTAGTTTGATATGACAAAGGAGACATAAAAACATGACATTAACATTAGAGCGAACGTAGTGCCCACAATGACAGTCACTGCAATGAAGACCCCCCTCTCTCACAGTTTCAGAAAGAAGAGCGCCCCTCCCATGGGCTGAGACACAAACAACGATTGAAAAAAGACAATTAGAATGCAGGGCAAACAAGCTGGAGCATTAGTACGAGAAGAAAATAACGGACAATTCTGAAAGGATTCAGGGCCTTCATTGGTAAGGTGAGAAAGCCTTCCCTCAATAAAGCATAGTCGACCATATGTATTAAGGAAGTCGACATTCCCTGTTAATGGACCTGTTGCAAATCCAAATGCATAACCTACAGAGGAAGGGGTAAAGAATGTTGAAATAAAGGCTAGCCAAAAATGAGAGTTTCGGTCTAGGTAATCGAATCAAAGGAACAAGCTATGATAGAGTGGATTGAACAGTAAATGCTAAATTCAAAATGGGACATCAAAGAGAAATCACACAATAAGATGTGAGCCCAATGAAAAATTGAATAAGAAGGCTTGTGCCCATACGAAGGAAAACCAGAGAAGCAATGTATTGCAAAACCGACACTGGGAAAAAGACCAGGATAGGTTAAGACATACCAAGAATTCTTTAAAAAGTTGTTGACCAAAGAACGAAGAAACCAAGAACACCACCTCAGAGCCATTCAAAATCAACATTAAAATGAAAGGAGTTTGAGGAAAAATCCATTACCATTCCATCAACACATAAATCTATGTGCAAAATTTCTCACTAATTTACAACTACATTTTTAAAAATGTGTACCGTAACCGGATGATGGCTTGTCTATGTTCTTCGGTTGCTGGTAATCCTCCTCGCTCCTGCTTGCTAATCATTGAGACCTCACCTGTACCTCCCAGCCAATGCTAGGGGTACTCTTCTTCCCCCTGAGACCCCTGAGCCGCAAAGGGGCCAAACACACAACTAGAGAAAAGATAGCCCCCAGCTCGCCTCGCAAGGTTGAGCTACCACTCTCTATTCGAGTTGGGTATCCCAACTCATACAAGAAAAACTAGTCAAGAAAAATTTGGCAGCATAACCTTACGCATACTAGTCATGATCCTTTCCTCACCTCCCCCATTACTTTTTTAGAGTTCTTCTTAGTGACACTTTCCAATTGCACATTAAATTCATTTTATTAAAAAATAATTAGGAAAAACTCTCCCCCGTACACTTGTCACCCGATCCCTTAGTTGCACCAGAAATTCATTTAATTAATTAAGTTAATTTGCCAATTTCCCTCAATTTCCCTTAATGACTGACACCTTTCTTAAAGCTTAGTTGAGTTTTATTTAGGAAAGTTCTCTAGACTAGATTCCTTTCTATGTTCCACATTCCTTTTGCATTTAATTTCTCTTTTCTGTCCAAGTTCCAAATTAGCATGTCTTTGCACATATCAATAATTAATTTTTAGATAATTTATTTCTCCTTTAAATTCTAAATTTGATTTTTCTTCATCCCCGCTTTATTAATTGCTTAATTAATTTTTAGTCCTCATATCCTACTTAGACCTAGGCTTTAATTTCAACTAGGCTTAGCAATTTTTAAGGGAAATATTTTATAATTAATATTCTTTACTCATACAACATTTGTTTTAAGGCTAACCATGTCAAAATAAAATACTACTTTCTAGGCACCTAGGTTCATTGAATCAATAGTGTTAAAAATTGCGACCTGCCCTTCAGGATGCACTATGTGCTCCAAGGGTGCCACTCACCTTCATTCAAGTTTCATTTATGTGATGTGCCCTTCAAGACGCACTACGTGCTCCAAGGGTGCTACCGGCCTTTTGACTGATTTTGGTAGACGTCCAACCCTTGGAGTCAATACTCCATCAGGCGACCTTGTGGGAGACTAAGGGCCTCTAAGTAATAACGACCCGACCTTATTTCACGCCCCTTAGAATCTTTGTGAGCAACTGTCTCAGTCTTCCCTTATGACATCGTGGATCCCTCGAACTAGGTAATCGTTAACCTACAATTTGAGCCATGACAGGAGTGCTATTAGGCTGTGGTAGGGTTGCTGCCACACCTCTCCCTCAATATCTCTGGTTTTCATGCATGGCCCCTTTACTCCTAATGTGAGTTTGATTATCAAGAAATTGTCATCTTGCATCCATCAACGAAACATGTCAATGATCCATAAACATCATCATAATATACCCGATCATATGTCACATATGTATAAATATAAATACCCAAACCATATATAGTCCACTCCCTGACTTGATCTGGAGTCCAAGGAGGTCCACCGATGCCATCGACATCCTCAATCTGAAAAGTGTCCTACACAATCAAGAGAAACCAGTCAATAGCACCTGTCTATACATCAATAACATAACATAACATCATAATCCACAATCTCATCATCAGAATCCATAAGTGAAGCAGACAATCATATAATGAATTAGATCACTTGCATGCAAGTGTCCTCAAAGAATAAGTCACATCAGGTGCGTGCAAGAGAAGGATGTTATAGGGACGAAGTAGAACAATTTTGAATATGGAGTTTTTCATGGACCCACGAACCCGCAGTTATGAATGATAAAAAATAAGGTAAGTGTTGCAAAGCCATCGGTCGAACTTGTATGCAAGAGAAATGAAATACTTAGGGGATCGGTACTCGTGACAAGTCTGACGGTCATAATGTAGATCACATACCTTTGGGTGTAAAATGGAGATCGTGAAACTTGGAAGATGAAGGCTTGAATTCGTGAACACGTGAAGTTGCAAAAATGGTAAAGTATATTATAACAAGGTGGTCGGTTGGATTCATGACATAGGAACATTAATGGGGATGAAGACCCGCGACTCTGCCTACCCGTGAACTCGCTAATTTTTGAAATTCAACTAAGTATGGTAACTAGAAATGGATAGAATAAGGGAAGAAATGAAAAGGGGAACAAGAGTAGGTATAGAAGGGGGGAAATAAAGGTGTTAGCACTAGAAGTCACCCTCAGATTGCATAGAAGGTAAGCCCAGTACTCATCAGTTTATATAGTAAATGTAAATGAGTTTTAGGTGATCAAATGGAGAGGACTCAATGATAATAACGTTCTAACTCAGAAATCTGGACTAGCATGCGTAAGCAATTGAGGTCTGGAATCAACTTCAGTCGATAAGTTGGAGTAAGGGTGAATAGAGGGAAGACTTTGGTGAGGAGAGTGTAGAGGTCTGTCGTGGACATCAGGTCTTCCAGCAGCCTAAGGAGGAAAAACTTAAACACAAGATCCTCTTGAATTCAAATCTCAAAGAAACTGAAAGAAATTATAACAACACTATAATCAAACATTCATCATAATACAATTACAACAATCCATGTGAATCAGTCATTCATGAACTCTCTCAGTATCAGAGGCAAATAAGATGGAGTAAGAAAGCTGACTTAGATTAACCAAGATGTCTAAAAAACAAATACATAACCGAAGAACCAGTTTTCTTCATAAAAAAAAATTACAATAGCAGGGAATCTAGCTCAACCATTCGACCATAACAAAATATCATAACTAACTACTTATACTCAGAACTGCTGCAACCACCAGGAGTGTGATAGGACTATTGCATTCAAAATTTTCAGTCCGCACCTGCTCTCTCAGACAGTACATGCCTTCTTACGTCAGAGGTGAGCCCAACTCAGTTTGGGCTCTGCCAGAAAATCCCTCCACCAGGGAGCTTTGGACTGATTATCGGCCCCCACGACCCTTCTCTCTACGCATTCCATTTATGGGCTGAGACGAGGTCTCAACCACCACCCCCATTTTCAATAACTACCTTCATCGGGATCAGGACAAGGCTTGACACCCATGAATGTTCCAGGCAGTTCCCATGACTTCTTTGAGTCAATCCTGACGCCTCGAGGCCAAGCAGATCTTCTTATGTGACCAAATATAGGCGCTTTCGGCCTTTGGTGAAACTCCTCTCCATCGCTCCGTATTCAATGTGACCTGGGCCATGACGCTACGCAATTGCATGATTGCATGCGCTACTAAGGGTGGTCTGAAAGCAAATCACTTTTGTCCCCGCAATTTACCATGAACCACCTCACGTTCCTTTCTAAAAACCACAGTTCCGATTGCGGCCCGCCCCTGAGATTTTAAAATGTGCACACCTTTTGACCCCGCAATTTGGCATGACCGTTGATCTTGCGATCTAATATTAGTCCCTCTGATCAATGGCTCAGCTTTGGCACTTTTTAGATTGACGGATCAGATCTTCCCCTTCAAAACAACGATTGAAATTTGCGTCATGGATCAGCCTTTGGGAATTTCAATTCTCAAACTCCACTTCCCTCGAAGTAAAACCTCCAGAGTTGAGAATCTAACGATACATGGCTCCCTGAGATCGACAACTGAGACGCTTTTCGGGTCTCCGGATTTCGGAAAAATAAAATCTCAAACATGGGCTCCCAAAGGTCTTTACCCGGAGCTGGCGATATATTGACATGTGTCCTCATGAATCGAATGACCGAGGATTACTTCGGACCTTTATCCGGATCTCAGGGATTTCAGCTACATGTCCCCACTAATGGGTGGTCCATGTGACGTCATATGATGTCACGTCTGTTGATGTGTCATGATAAGGAGGGTGACATGGCCATGGCAGAATGACCCAGAAAGAGTGCCATGTGTCATGCCTGATGAGAGTGCCTCATGTGCTTCGACACTTCGAAACTTCGACGCTTTGGGTCTTTGGGACTTCGACGCTTTTCTTGTTTAAAAACTCCTGAAGTAAAACTCCCAGAGTGACAGATCTGATGATGTGTGGAATTTTGGATTCGGATGGCTGAGATCTACTTCGAGACTTCAGGCCTTCAAGACTTCGACACTTTTCATGGCACTATACTTCGTGCAATTCTGAAACTCTGAATACCCGGGGGCCGCTAATCTGATCCTCACAGGGGATCTCCACTATCGCAAAACTGAGCCCGCCTGTTTATATTTTAAGCCCGAAATGAGATGCTCTGCATGCTGTGCTCAGATGCTTCCTGTGCAGACCACAAACTTGGATGACTTGCTGCCCTTGACAACTATATGTGATAACAAAAGGGAAAAAAAAGAAGTTGGGAAAATATAAAAGGGAAGGAAATTTCATAAGCGAGAATTGTTCTCAACAACTCCTTGGAATGATATCCAAGACATATGGACCATGATATAAAGGAGGTATCATTGCCAAGGCTTGAAGATCTTCTCCTACTACACCTCTAGGGTCATGACCTCTAGGAACACCTGTACACAAAAACAACTTCTTGAGAGATGCAACCTTCTTTCGAGCACGGGGGACATTTAATAATTTAAAGGTTCCCACTTTGATGGGAAACTTTAGCCATATCCTCTTGGAACTTGTAGAGAAAAATGCAAGAATCCCTACTTCAAATGTCTGATATGGAATTCTCTCATGATCACCTTTTCATGGACATATTTGGGTAGTATATGTGGGGAAAAGGTGCATCGAAATACCCTAATATAGGTATAATGTTTCTCCATATATCAATCGCCTACATCCGTAAGGGCTTCAATGGATCCCCATGACGATCTCTATAGTGGCTGATTGAATATGACAAAGAACAAAGGTTCCATAAAATGATCACAATTATCATATACATGTTTCTTATAGTTACTCTCCCATAATTCATAGTAGTATATATGCATAGGGGGTAAATTAGAGCTCTAGTACCAACCCATTGTAAGAAAAAGAATTGACGAACATATAGCATCAATTGTATATGCAGACATATAAAAAAATATTTTTTTGAGTCTCGAAGCCACCTTAATAGCTTCAATATTTGTGCCCAATTGAAGATGTTCCCTTCTTGAGACACATAGTGCGCCATTGGTACCCATTCTAGCTTGAAATGCGTACACCCTTCTTCTCCATACAACCTACAAATTAGTATTGCCAGTATTTGATAGGGTTATTTGAAGTATTGGATAAGATATAGTGTACTATAATTTATAGTAAATGGATTGTATTCATCCCTCCATTCTCTAATTAGTTCAGCCATTTTGGTTTTTTCCCTCCTGAAGGTATCCAGAAACTATTTGCTTAAGTACACTTCGGGTTTCTGCAGTTGGTACCTTTTATGTATGTCATCTGGATGTAAAGAGGTGATAGGGGATCTTGCTTCATTTAATATGGATAATGTGCTTGAATATATATGTGAATAAACCCATATGATTTCATCATTATACGACAAGACAACAGGTCTGGCAGTGATGGTGTGTATCTCACTTTTTTTAATGTTTTGGTACACCCCTAGGTCCTTTTCTTCTTTTGGAAAATCTTCATGGATGAAGATTTTGTATATTTAATCTCATGTGGGGAATCCTTGAAGTCCATTGTGGTGATTGGTATCTTTCAGTAGCAGGTTATATGGAATATTTCCTTGATCAGTAATATTTTCAATGGGTGTCCTTCCCCTTCTCACTTGATCTTTCGACATTCTCTGCTTATGAAATCTTGCATAACTGAAAACACTATAAGCGTGTTGTAATAAAACTTGAATATCACTATAAATTGATAGAGTATTAGAAATAGCAAGAAACTTCTTCACAAGAATTCACAATTAGGCAGGGAGACTTTTCCCATACTTCTTTCACACTCTTTAACTAGAAAAATAAGTATTGTGGTGCTCACATTAGGCTAATAGTAATTGCTCACCAACATTTTTCTTTGTAATTAATGAATTTGGATTCAAACCTTTTAGTAGGTGGGAAAAGTAAAGAGATATCAATGCCATCAGAAAAACTCATTTCGAAAGAATATCTTTAGAAGAACAAGCTTGTGAGAAGATGGGATTTTTGAAGAATAAGCTTACGGGAAAACTCTCTTCGAGAAAACCTTTTTGGAAAAATCATTTTAGAAGATTGGCTTTCATAATTTTTTTTTGGAGGATTTCCTTTAGAGTGAATCATTTTGGGAAGACTCATCCTCAAGAGAATGAAGAGTAGTTTCCCAAAGCTGAGCTCGATGAACATTCTTTGAAATAATATTCATGGTATTGCATTGGAAAGAGCACTAAAAGGTTCTTAATGAGGGAAAAAAGTGCATAGGGCTAATAATACTTTATTGAGTTAAACATATAACCCATTTGCAATATAATGGGATCAAGGGTTCCCAATATAATATGAAAAATTAATTCATGAACATCCCTATCAAGAGAACAATCACAGGAGGAAGGAGTTCCTTGGAAGAATGCATTCGAGAAGACTCATGTAGGAAAACACCTTGGTGACTTATATTTATGATGGAATGAATATGAAAAAGGGGATCCTGAAAGGCTTGTGGTTTTTTGATTCTAGGAATAACTTCAAGCAAGATAAGATAAATTTACGATGAGGGAAATCCTAAAGAGGTGATCCTAATGGGATTATAGGATGCAGGTTTTTGAAAAGTCGTAAAAGGAGTTAACTTGACATTATGACAGGGATATCCTGCAAAGGTAAGAGTGATAATATTGTGGTTTTTGGGTTGCAGGAAAAATGTGAAGAAATGAAAAATGGACTTTTTGATAGGATGAATCTCAAAGTGTAAGCCCGATAGGCATGCAAATCATAGATTTAAAAAAAAAACTATTTGTGATTAAATGTCTTTTAGATGGAAATAACCATAACAAAAAGAGTTCGATAGTTTGGTGGGTTATTGTTTTGAAAAAACAATGAACACTGTGGATAATCATGTGTGAGTCTTATTAGAACAAAGGATGATACCAAATCAATTCAAAGTGAACCAGGATGAGCAGGGACTTAAATAATCCAATAATTCTTCAAATAATTCAATGCTAGGAAATATGAATAACATGGAAGAGGAGATCAAAGGTGAAAGAGAGAAAATTACCATCTTCTATAAATAACACAAGATTGCTCAAACCTGAGGAAATACACTTTCCCTTCATACTTTATGTAGAATTTTTTCTAGGGGGGGCCATTCAATTTTCTTGAAATAGGAAAAGTTAATGGGAGTTTTTGTAGGCACAACATACCCCAATGATTTTTTCTATTCCAATCTTGGTCTTAATTTTGTGCTTTGTGAGATTATTCCAAAATTCCTCCAAATGGGAATTATTCTAGATATAATGCCACTACTTTGGGTAACTAGGTACACCAAGCATGGCCATTGTTGTTGTGAATCCAATAATGACTGGATATTAGATAAATGGTGTTATAAAATAGGTCGAGTCATTGATATTGGAAGTTGTTGCCAAGTGTCTTCCCAAAAAAGAGTTGATCTTCCATCTCTTATTTCCTAGAAACAATGATTTTGGATTAAGGATCCATTTTTCGAACCAGCATCCCAAATCAAAGAGCCAATCTTGTCCCCTCCCATCCTTGATCATCTAATCTTGTAGCATATTTATTTCTCCATATTTTACCGCATGGTTGGTTTAAACAATGAAGCCATTGCCACCAAGTTTTAGCACATAGAATAGAGATTCGGGTTTCAGGATCTCTCATACCTAACCCATCGACTAGCTTAGGGAGAAAACCCTTCTTCCAAGCCACTAGATCCCACTTTATTTGAGTTCTTCCTACCCCAGAGAAAGTTACTTTGAAGTTTTATTATAGCATTTAGTTTAGGTTTAGGCACAACTAATGCAGAGAAAAGATAAAGAGGCATGGTTTGCAACATAGATTTTATAAGGGTTGTATGCACCTAGGAAAATTTAGGGCTATGAAAAACCACCTTGAAATATTTTTTTCATTTTATAAAGAAAGTCTTCCCATGAGACATTGTGGAGAGAATTCTCAACTAAAGGGGCTCCTGGATATTTGGTTGTAAGGTAACTCCATTGAAATCCTAAATGTCTAGTGATATGAACTTGAAATTTAATAAGGGTATTGAAAAAAAGAGTTGATATTTAGAATGGTTGATGGATGTACCTGGGGCTTCCATAAAGTTCAACCGAGGGGATGTTCACTAGAAGAGTATCATTGACAAATTGAAGATGGGAAGAAGGTGAATATTATCCATGTATTTTGATCCCTTCTATTCATTTTTATTTCACAACTGCTAAAAAACTCCTTTCAATACCTTATACCATTACAATGAAAAGGAATGGGGATAAACGATCACCTTGTCAAATACTATAACGTCCACTCCATTACATCATCAATTAATTGAGTACAGTAAAGGAGATATTGTTTTGTTTGTTTTGAAACAAATGTTAGGACAAGTGATAAGAATTAACGACATGCATAAAAATTCACACATTCAATTCTCATCTCATCACTATGCAACAAGAAACCAAATACCACATCACAAATTTGAGATCAACCATATCACATAGGATAGCAAGAATATCTACCCACCCAACCTATCCTTCAAGGTTAGGACCTCCAAGACAGATAATCAACTCTCAAGTCCAGGATTCATTCGATTTATTTTGACCACTAAAGGTCTCAGGACTGGCAACTTTTATGAGGAACATGAAGGTATCTACCCAAACAATGCTAGTTCAATATGCATAACTGAATCTGTAACGTCCCCTCTGTTACGACTAGGAAAGCGAAGCACAAAAGGTATTTTTTTTTTTTGCATTAGATAATTAACATCAACACATAATTCATAGTAGCGCATACTCTATGACATCATAAGTAAAATCATTACAAGATACTCATCATTGTAATCAATAACGACGAAATCAATGCATCAACATAAAAGATAGTGACACATAAACACAAATAACGACACAGCTCAACACATCAGAAACAACTTGAAGCAATTTATAAACAATGATCAATCAAATATTGAATATTAAGATGACTACCCGCCCAACTTACCCTGCAAGCTTAGGACCTCTAGGACACATAAGCAACGCTCAAACCTGTTAGTGCTCTGTAAACTTCATTTGACTGAAGAAATGAATGACATAGGCAACCTACAAACCAACTTTGAGGCCCAAAACTACCCTTTCGGACCTGGAAAGGGATCTCTCTTGAGATTTCGTCTCTGTACAGGATGTAACTTTAAATTCAGGGCTAGATTTAACACCTTTAAATAGTATTTCAGGTTCTATTGGCGAAAATAAGCAAGACCTTGGGCTATGGAGTTGATTTAAGAAAACGATAGAAACAAATGACTTAGTGAGTGAACTCGAGAGGATAAAGGATAAATGAGAAAAAATCTTCAGTTAAAAATCCTTGTGTGTGGCGAGAGAAAAAAACATGAAGCAACTCAGAGCACCGTTGAGGATGAATTCAGAGTTAACTTAGAAGAAACACAGTTTGTCTAAATGGCGCGAATCTAGAGCACTGCGCGGTGAATTCTAGATTCAAAATCACGTTTCGATTTAGACAGAAATTACAAATGTTCATATAAAGAGCACATGAAAGCACATATGCAAAGAAAGAATACAATACATCATAATAACACTGTTCGAATCTTTTCATCAAAGCTTCAAGTCTTTTGCATTAAATCTCAATCGGATCAAAAACTACAATCAATAGTCATTGTCTACACTATTTTGCAAACCAACCTGGCTTACATTGAAAAGATGGAATATATAGATAAGGGTGTGCCGCTTGGGATACCCTGTGCTCTAACTAATCTCCATACAAACTAGGTTTTTACTGCTCTCTATCAGATGACTCTTCGAATGGCATTTTGCTAAAAAAGGAAACTGGCTGTACTCAGCCACATCATAGCCGCTCGTCTTTGCCACAACATTTCAGTCATCAGCAAGATCTCGTCATTAGAGAATGATGTGTCGATGCTCTCCTTTGATAGGGCATCTGGGTGATCAAGTGTTTTGCCATACTCCTGGCATGCACTGTAACAACCTTGATCTCTGTCACGCGATCATTTATGGTGTACGCATGTGGCGGGTGATTGCAGAGTGTTGCAGGTGCCTCCAAAATGATGACCCCAACTAAGGAAAAATGCCTATCTTCAAACTCTTGCATGTCTAATGCACACCGACCCTTCATAATGGATGAGATTAGATCGCTGCGCGTCGCATGTTTTTTGCGCGGGTATTTGTCAAAGTCCAAGTCTGCACCACGTCTGGGGAGACAAAAAAAATGGAATCGATCGATCATGCATCTGGTCTTGTTTGCAGTTTGGATACTCGAAGCTTTCTCCTGAGAGACCAGTTTCACCTTTTCAGGTTCGTCACTTGCCTTTGCTGAACCGCGTTCCCTTCTCGACTCCAAGGGCCAACCAACCACTTGCTGACTTCGACCCATTCATTGTTCGACACCTGACCTCACACGCTTTGACACACATAATCTAACTCGACTAAGAATGACTCTAACTGAAAAAATGATGGCGCTAATAGCTGGATCCAATGGGGATGCCATCCTCCTAGTGAGGTGGCAAAGAAAAACAGACCAGGTGCCTGACCATTGGGAATTATTCGACTTCCAGACTCTGAAACAATGAAAAATGAAAACGCAACCTAAACCTTATTGACACAGTTTTGACCAGACTTAGCATAAATTCAGGGCCTTCACTAAGGGATTCAATTTTTAGCTGACATACTGACTCGAAAGGCCTTCTTTGAAAACAAAAACAAAAATTAAAATGACTATTTACAATGACATGAGATTTAAACGAACTTTATTGCACCAGATAGTGCTTGAGGAACCTGCCGTTCATAGGCCCTCAACCAGTGGAATCTCCATTAATTTATTCTAACACATATGTGTTGTTCCCATGATACGTGCAGATCCTGAAAGGGCCCATCCAAAGATGATCGATTTTTCCATGATTTCCCTTATCTTCGTTCCTCATGTTCCACTTTAGCACTAGATCCTCCACCTGGAATTCTTCCTGTTTAGAGTGTTTGTCGAAATATTTCTTCATCATGTCCTGGTGAAGTTGTGATCAGTTGTAGACTTGCTCCTTCATCTAATGTGCATGAATCAACTAATTTATCCTTCTTTGCATGTCATCTGGCTTGGCCTCTTGCTCTTGCAGCAACTTCCTGACGGGCAATCCCAACGAGGTAGGAAAGATCACGTTTGTGCCATATACAATTTGGAATGGTGACGTGGAGATGGACTTCTTGGTAGTGACCCTGTCCTCCCACAAAGCGTAAATACGCTTCTTATGCCAGACCTTCTTGTTTTCTTGTAGGAGTCTTTTAATGATTCTAGTTAAGCTTTTATTCGATGATTCTGCTAACCCATTACCTTGTGGGTAATATGCTGTAGAGTTTCCTAGGGTTATATTTTAATCCTTGCAAAACTTCTCCATTTTCTTGGATTTAAATGTGGCTATGTTATCTGTGATTATCTTAATAGGGCACCCGAACCTAGACAGGATGTTAGTCTCCAAGAACTGAACGATGACCATGTCAGTAGCTTGCTTCGTTGGAACTTCTTCGATCCATTTCATGAAGTAATCAGTGGCTGTAAATATCCATCTGTGTTTTGCTGAGGATGGCAAATGTATCTCTCCTATGAAGTCCAGGCCCCATTGCATGAAAGGCACTTCGACTGAGATCTGTTTTAGCGGCAGGGGTTGCAACTTTCTCCTTCCATCGAAAATCTGACACTCGTGACAACTGGAAACTTCTTTGTACACGTCTACGAAGATGGTAGGCCAATAGTAACCCGCCCCGAGGATTTTATGCATGATGGTTTTCTAGTAGTGATGTCCCCCATAGTCGCCTTTGTGGAATTATCTGATGGCATGTTTCGCGTCATCTTCTAGTATGCAGCTCAGCAATATCCCTCCCGGATCTTTCCAATACAGTGAGTTATCCAAGATAAAGAACTTAGTAGCTTTGAGTTTTAAGAATCTGACCTTGGTCTTACTTAACCCTGGAGGAGCTTGTAGATTCCTCAACACATAGATGATATCTATATACCAAGGTGAATCGATGAATTTCTGATCCACCTGTGTGGTTGTTTCTTCCTAAGGATTCTATGACAAATCAACGATGAAGTTGATTTCAAGGATGTCACAGTTCTATTGCATCATCAATTTTGTGAGGCCCTATCCTTTGATAAACTTTGTGGGCTTGATTTCTAGGTCATATTCCAGCATGGCTGTGATCCATTTACCTCTTCTTCCCTCAGGGTCTGGCTGAGTCAAAATATCCTTGACTGAGTTGTTGGGCACATAAGCGATAACGTGGGAGTGCAATATGTAAGTTCTGAAATCCTTCAGGGCTTTCACTAAGGCATATGCTTGTTTCTCCATAATGTTGTACCTCAGTGGGGAATCCCTAAGTGTCCTGCTGAAGTAAGCTATAGGATTTTCAAAATTTTGATCATCTTTTTGTAACAACATGCTAGCAATGGTATGCTTCGATGCGAATGAAAACAAGATGAAATCCTTTGTGAAGTCAGGGTTGGCCAACACGAGAGCCTTGGTTAGAGCTATCTTGATGTCTTCAAATGATTTTCTGGCCTCGGGGTTCCATTTGATCTCATTCCCCTTTCTTAGCATGTAGGTGATATGTTTTATAATTTCTGCCCGATTCAGGATGAATCTTCTCAAGAAATTTACCTTTCCTAAAAAAGACTGCACCTCCTTCTTGCTGCGCGGAGTGCTGATTTTCAAGATTCCTTCAATCCTACTGGGATCTATGTTTATACCTTCCTTCAATATGATGTGCACTAAAATTTTCCCTTCTTGCATCCCAAAATGTGACTTTTTTGGATTCAACGATATGCCGAATCTCTTGCATTTTTGGAAGACCCTCTTCAGGTGCTCGAGGTGTTGTTTGTCAGAATCAGAATATAAAATGATGTCATTCAGATAGATTATTATAAATTTGTCCTTTTCCTCAGAAAATTCTATATCCATCGCCCTCTGGAAGGTAGCTCCCGCATTCATCAGGCCGAAAGGCATCTTGGTGTACATGAACGTCCCCCATGGTGTTGTGAAAGTTGTATTTTCTCGATCATCCAGGTGTACCAAGATCTGATTATAACCCGAAAATCCATCCAGCATAGAAATCTTCTGGGAACCAACTACCTTCTGTAGGATGTAGTTCATCTTAGGGAGTGGGTAGTTGTGTTTGAGGGATACTTTGTTCAAGTTCCAAAAATCCACGCACAATCTTATTTCACCGCTCTTTTTTCTCACAGGCACCAAGTTGGTGACCCATTTCGAAAACCTTAAAGAAATGATAATTTTGGCTTCAAAAAGTTTCTTTACCTCCTTCTCGATTAGCGGTAGTAGCAGGGGATTTATCCGTCTTAAATTTTTCTTGAAAGGCTTTTGGTCTTCTTTGAGATGAATGACACACTGAATCACTTTAGTGTCGTAGACTTTCAAATCTTCATAGCTCAAGGCAAAAACGTCGGGAAAATATTTCATGAGTTTGATATAGACTTGCTTGACCTCTAGAGTGAGCATCTTTGATAATTTTATCATCTTCAGATTCTCCTAGGTCCTGATATTGTAATCCTCGACATCTTCGTCGTTTGCAGTGATCTTGGGATTTCTAGCCACATAGTTTTCATCAAACAACTTTTCCAAGAGAACTAATCCTTTTGGGATGATATTATTATTTAGCTGTATTATGTCCCTCCCAGCTTTCTGGTTCTGGAAAGGGTCATTGTTACAGCACACATCTTCACTTTCATCTTCATTGCAACAACATTTGTCATCAATGTTAATATTAGCGAACACGTCCCTCATCTGGAGAAATCTCTCCACCTGTTTGTCATCCTCAAACACCTGCCAATACTTAATATTATCGGGCACCGCTGGCCTGTGTTTGACTTTGATCTCATACTTTCTATTTGGAAAAATGGGAATTTTAAAAACTGAGGCTGAGGTGGCCAAGGCATCCACAATCTTATTCTTCCCCCTCGGGATTGCTGATAAATTATACTCCGAGAATTCTTCGCGGAGGTCCAACACTAGGTTTCTGTATGCTCTCACTTTGGGGTTCTTTGATTGATATATGCCTTTCACTTGGTTTATAACGAACTTGGAGCCTCCATGCATCGATATCCTCTTTGTGCCCAATTATTTCAAAACTTTCAGGCCCAAAATCAGTGCCTCATACTCAACCATGTTATTTGTATAGTCAAAAGCAAGCTTGTATGGGCAGAGTTTTGTGCCTACCTTAGGAGGACATATCCACATGCCGACCCCTGCTCCTTCCTTGCTGATGGATCTGCCGAAACTCATGTTCCATAACTCATTATCCGCATGGTTCCTTGGGTCTACGCACTCTGTTGCATGTTACGCGACTTTGTCATCGACGGTCATGACAGTTGTCGGTTCTTCCTCTTCAAAACTCAGGTCATTGTAAAAAATGGAAGAGTCGATGTCAGTATCGATGTAGTAGATGGGGTGGTTATTCGACTGCGTCTTACTGCTCACCATGTATTTCATCAGTACTTCTCTATATAACCCTCTCTCTTGGTCGAAGATAGGGATGGTGGTGTACGACATGTCCATCTGCAGATCTCCCTTCAATTTCACGGCCCATGACCTAGATAATAACATGCCAAATTTGGGGGGTATATCGACCATGGCCACATCCATAACCATATTCTTAGAGTGGATTTGGGCCAGCAACACAACCAAATCTTTGATCAGACCCAAACATTTGACTTTCTTTGAATCGAAAGAAAAAAGATATTTATAGGGCCTGGTAATGTGTAAACCCAACTCGTCCATGATCACTTTGGGCATGAGATTGTGCGATGCATCCGAATCCAACATGACATTATGCAAGGTCATGTAATGGATCTTAAGACTGACATAGAATGGGGGAACATCTTCAATGTCACCCACCTCCTCCACGCGCAGACCAAACAAAATGGTAGGGTGATCATCCTGGATGTTCAAAGTGTTGGGAGTCCCCCCATATTTAGCATTTTAATAATCTGACCCTGATATTTTCCTTTCTTGATGAGTTCGTTCAAAGGGACATATATTTTAATCTTGTCCATTTCATTCTCAAAGTTAAAAGGGGGAGAGACCTTTTCTACCTCTTTGGCACATGTCTCCCGACGCTCTCCTTGGAACTTCCTCCTTTGACTTCACCTTTTCCATTGCATCCTTGGTTGGGTTGTCTTGCCTCAGTAGACTTGTGGAAGGGGTATCCACTATAGATTTTCTTATGGGATTTGTCTGTTGGGGCTCGCTTATGGGATTTGGATGTTGAGATTCTGCAGGTGCCTTTTTACTCCCGAGGTTGTATTGCTTTTGGAATTGCATGATAGCGTTGTAATAACCTTTCCTGAATTCTTTCATTTCCCAAGACAACACATCATCCATCTCCAACATAATATCATCGTTTTCACTCATGTATCGATCATGTTCCCCCTTTGTCAAAAACACACGCGTGTCTTTGTCGTCGCAGCAGTGCATTTGATCTTCGAACATCTGATCAAAATCTTCGTTCACGTAATTGTTTTGGAACGGGGTCCTTATTTACTGGTCGCCCTGGTCTCTTTGTCTCCTTTGCTTGATCTGTGGGACTGGGCCTCTTCTAAAGTTCTGATTCCTAGGCTGGGGGTCATGCTGTTCTCGGGCAATAGGTTTTTTTCTCGTGGACATCCTTTCCATCAGCTTCTCCATCGTCTTCATCATCAAGTCGAACTTGTCATTCGTGGGTTGAGAATTCGATGGGTGCGCATCCCCTTGGGGTTTCTTCCTGCCTCTGTTGAAACTTTGTTTTATCTTTCCCGACACCATCAAATTTACCTCGACTTCGATCGCATCACTCATCATGGCAACTAAATTCACAGATCTTCTCTCCCTCAACAGCAAGGCGAAATCACTGTCAAAAGAGTCGGTGTATCGCAACTGCGCAACCCTGGGAGGTGGCTGGACTTCTGCAGGGATCGAGTTGTAAACCTTCATGAAATGGGCCGAGAACTCTTGCACCGTCTCCTCCGACGATCTCTTCTTATTGTTATATTGTGTCAGCAGCTGCAAAGGATTCTTTTTGTCTCCCCATCTAGTGATGAAAGACGTTTCAAACACGGTGAAGTCTTGAATGCTTGCTGCTGGGTGGGATTTAAATCACTTTCTCACTTCCCCCAAAAGAATCTGTGGGAACAACCTCATTTTTGCATCTGCATGGTCGACCTCTTCTAGGCCAATGAAATCGTTGAACCAATCTAGATGCTTTTGGGCTGAGACGTTTCCTTCAGTGTTGTATAGCTTGATCTTATGGCTGTAGTTCTGTGGCAAATCATGCAGTTGGCTTGGTAGAACAAGGGGGGCGAATCTGGCAGCCATTTCTCTAGGGGGATTTGGGATTTGAGGGATGTTCTGAGCGGGATTCGAAACTTGCAGTATTAGAGATTGAAACCTCTCCTCGTCAAAAACTATATGGTTGAAGTTGGCTTCTGATTTAGACCTAAACAAAGTTTGTTCGGAAAAGGCATCAAACTCGAGGTCGTCAATGCTTTGTGCCTCATCCTTGGGCAAAGAAAAATTTCTGTCTAGGTAGTAGAATGGGTCTTGCATCTTCTCCCTTACTCTGCGTAGAAGTATCTCGGGATGATATAGAGGGTCTATGGGGTTAAGGTCAGGATTGGCTTTGGTATAAATGGTCTTCAGAGCCAGGTTTTCTTAATGGCGCTACTACGTGGTACTGGTCTTTTCACTGGAGTCACCAGGGTAAAGGTTTCAGCCAATACAGATGTTTGCCCCACTGTTACCCTCATGGGTCAAAACTATAGCTTTTGTCATTCTCCTAGGGAAAATTTATTCAATTTCGTCCCCGACAATGGTGCCAGAATGTTAGTGCTCTGTAAACTTCGTTCGGCTGAAGAAACGAATGACAAAGGCAACCTAAAAACTAACTTTGATGCCCGAAACTAGCCTTTTGGACCTGGAGAGGGCTCTCTCTAGAGACTTTGTCTCTGTACATGATGTAACTTTAAATTCTGGGCTAGATTTAACACCTTTAAATAATATTTCTGGTTCTATTGGCGAAAATAAGCAAGACCTTGGGCTATGGAGTCGATTTAAGAAAACGATAGAAACAAATGACTCGATGACTGAACTCGAGAGGATAAAGGCTAAATGAACAACAATCTTCTGTTAAAAATCATTGTGTGTGGCGAGAGAAAAACACATGAAGCAACTCGGAGCACCATTGGGGATGAATTCAGAGTTAACTTAGAAGAAACACAGTTTGTCTAAATGACACGAATCTAGAGCACTGCACGATGAATTCTAGATTTGAAATCACATTCTGATTCAGACAGAAATTACATATGTGAATATAGAGAGCACAGGAAAAAAAATACACAAAGAAAGAATACAATACATCAAACTACCACCGTTATAATCTTTTCATCAAAGCTTCAGGACTTTTGCATCAAATCTCAATCGGATCAAAAACTACAATCAATAGTCACTGTCTACATTGTTTTTCCAACCAACCTGGATTACATTGAAAAGATGGAATATATAGATAAGGGTGTGCTGCTTGGGCTACCCTGTGCTCTAACTACTCTCCATAGAAACTAGGTTTCGACTGCTCTCTGTCAGATGACTCTTTGAATGACATTTTGCTAAAAAAAGAAACTGGTTGTCCTCAACCGCATCATAGCTGCTCATCTTTTCCGCGATGTTTCAGTCATCAACAAGATCTCGTCATTAGAGAATGATGTGTCGATGCTCTCCTTTGATAGGGCATTTGGGTGATCAAGTTTTTTGTCAGACTCCTGACATGCACTGTAACGAACTTGATCTTTGTCGTGTGATCATTTATGGTGTGTGCATGTGGCAGGTGACTACAGACCATTGCAGGTGATTCCAAAATGATGACCCCAACTAGGGAAAAATGCCTCTATTCAAAATGTCGCACGTCTAATGTGTACCTCTCGTTCGTAATGGATGAGATTCCATCACTGCACGTCGTATGTTTTCCACGTAGGTATCTGCTAGAGTCCAAGTCCTCGCCATGTTTGGGGAGACACAAAAATGGAATCGTTCGATCACGCGTCTGGTCTTGTTTGCAGTTTGGATACTTGAAGTTTTCTCCTGAGAGACTAGTTTTTCCTTTTCAGGTTCGTCACTTGCCTTTGCAGAACCACTTTACCTTCCCTACTCCAAGGGCCAACCGACCACTTACTGACTTCGACCTATTCGTTGTTCGGTACCTGACGTCACACGGTTTGACACACAGACTCTGACTTGTCTAAGACCAACTCTGATTGAAAAAATGACGGTGCTAACAAAACCCATGATTCATCCGATCGATTTTGACCATTTAAGGTCTCAAGGCTGGTGACTGTTCTGAGGAACAAGGAGGTGTCTACATCCCACTAACACAATCAAGTTGAAAAACAACTAGCTCAATCAATCAACATCACTACTGTTCATGGCGCAAGATAATTTAACTACTAATCAATCATATAACGATGTTATTCCATGGTGCATGAGTAATCTAATTACTTAGTTCATCACAAGACAACATAATTCAAGGCACACAAGAGTACTCATCAGTTTTATCCCATGGTGCAAAAGAGATTTAATCACATAATCAATCATACATTACCTTTATTACAAGGCACAAGAGTAATCATCAATTTTATTCACGGTGAAAAAGAAATCTAATCATATGACCCATCACACATCATTCATCAAAAATCACGCCACAAGTAATCTAATCATATGACCAATCATACCTCACTCATCAAAATTCATGGCGCATGTAATATAATTACTCAAACATTTATACCTCCATTTTATTCCATGGCGCAAAGAATCCATTCACTCAAACATTTATACCTTCACTTTATTCCATGGCGCAAGGAATCTAGTTACTCAAACATTTATACATCCACTTTAATGCATGGTGCAAGGAATCCAAATACTTAGTCAATCATCATGACTCTAAAGAGCCTACCCTAACAAGTAAGGAAATTAATAATAGCAACATTAATCATTGAACATATTATACCTCAAATTAAGCAAATAAATATTAATAAGTTACTAACCACAATAGTCTAGTTCTTTTAATCGATAAACAAGGGCATATCAGGATGATCAATAAATACCAAGTCTATCCATTAAATAATTGAAAGAGAATCAATCCATAATTAAGAATTAATGAATGTTTCAAGTGCTAACCTTTAGGTCCATACATAGGATTTTTAAGAAGATTGAGTTTTCTTTAATGATAAAATAAGGAGATTAAGCTGGCTCATAAATTCCCTTAGAAGAAATAAGGAGGCCCAAAATGATATAAACAAGAAATATTTAAAAACTTGTCGTCATATAGTTCACCGTTTCAATGATGAAATTCAACTCATCACAAAATATTGCAGACTTAAAACACATAGTAAATTTAAGGCGTCTTAGCTTGAATGTCTGGTGAAGTAAACACACTATCTTAGTACAAGAGAAAACGCATTGTCTGTGGTGAGAAAATGCATTGTCTATGGTGAAAGCATAGATGTCGGGTGGAATTCTCTAAAGACGTAGAGTTGTGACTCCTTAAAAATGCAGAGAACTAATGTCAATTCGTTGGCAAAGTTAATGAAGGCATAGAGCTTATAAGCTCCTCAAAAACACATATTTTTGGTGTAAAATCATTGAGCAAGTGAATGAGGGAACGAAGCTTATAATACAAAGTTTTGGGAGTTAAGGTGCTAGCTAAGTGAATGAAGGCACAGAGACTTGACTCCTCAAAGACGCAGAGAAGAAGATGCAAAACGCAAAGACATTAAAGGTATACGCATAAAAATTAAGGAAAGTAATGCAAAGACATTAAGAATCGCAGATGCATTAAATGTAAATGAAATGAGGTTTTCCCCAACACACAGGGTACCTTTAAATGCATAAAAAATGTTGAATTTTCCAGATAAACGAAGGGAGGTTTTCCGCCAGCACACAAGGTACTTTTAATGCATAAAAATCGTTGAGTTTGCCAGATAAATGAACGGAGGTTTTCCCCAACACACAGGGTGCTTTTAATTGCATAAAATCATTGAGTTTTCTAGAGAAACGAAGGGAGGTTTTCCTCAACACACACGGTGCTTTTATTTGCATAAAATCGCCGAGTTTTCTAGAGAAACAAAGAGAGGTTTTCCCCCAACACACAAGGTACTTTTAAATGCCAAAACATAGGGTTTTAAATGGAGAGAAATTTGTTGGGTAATGAAACAAATCGCAGAGGTTTCACCTGTAAAGGAAACACAGAGGGTCGACTTGCAACGCAAAGGTTAAGGATGAAATAATTGATGGGTGAAGGAACAAATCGTAGAGGTTTCACTTGTAAGGGAAACACAGAGGCTCAAATTGCAACATAGAGGTTAATGGAGAATTAATTGTTGGGTGATGAAACAAAGCACAGAGAACTAAGGTGAATTTTGCTAAGCAAATGAATGAAGGCACAAAGCCTTGACTCCTCAAATAAAAATGCAGAGATATGATGTATAAATTCCTTGAGCGATGAAGGAAATAAAATGCATAGATTACCAATGTTGAGTGATTCGTACAAGGAAAAAAAAATGTAGACTAGAGTTAAAACAAAACTCAAAGAATTCAAGAAGAAAGGAGCTGGGCGAATGTACCAACGTCGAGAAAATTCCTCAAGGAGAAACACAAAGAATTAAAGTGAAAACATAGAGGGTTTTACCTTGTAAAAACACAGAGAATTAATACAAACTTTGCTGAGCAAACCGGGAAATAAAATGCAGGGCGGTTTCAATCATAAAAAAAAATGCAAGGAAAAAAATGGGTATGCTCTCAGGACCTCTTCACAAAGGCGCATAGGTAAATCCATTTATAAACATAGAGGTAATAAATCGCAGATGATGCAAATGTTATAAAGTCACATAGGAATCACACGATAGTCACACGGCTTCGCAAACCATTCAATCAATAGACTAATTCTAAAAACCATATATACAATAAAAACTTAATACATTGCAAACTTAAAATGAAAATACCATGACCGATGAAGATAGGCTTGATGATGATCCTTGGCGACTGACATTCCCTTCCCTCGTCTGCTTGCTAATCGTTGAGACTTGACCGCCCAACCAATGCTAGGGGTACTCTTCTTCCCCCTTAGCCTCTCGAGCTGCAAAGAGGCCACACACAAACACAACCAGAATCCTCTAGCTCCCAGCTCACCTCGCAAGGTAGAGCCACCATTCTCTCTCTCAGGATGGGTATCCCAACTCTCAGAAGTAAAACCAATTAGAATTTATGTAGCATAACCTTACTCATAAACAATGTGATCCACTCTCAACTCAACCATTTTTTTTTATAGAATTTTCCCAACATTTGGACAATTAATTCACTTTTCAATTAAATAATTTAGAATTATCTCCCCCTTACACTTGTCACCATTTCCCCCAATTTGCACAATTAAATCCACATTTTAATTTAATATAAGTCAATTTCCCTCACCCATCCTAAAAGCGCTCCTAAAATCACTCCTAGTTGTCCCTTTATTCCCTTTATTTCCAATTAATGACCGACGGCTTTCTAAAACAGAGTTGAGTTAAAACAATAAACTTCTCCTAGTTAGACTCTTGTTAACTAGACTCTATATTCCTTTCTATGCGTACCCTTTCCTTTAGCTTTATTCTAATTTTTCCTTAAATTCCAATTTAGTAATTACTTGTACAATGTGTATTAAATCATTCTTTAAATTTATTTTATTTTAATTGATTTCTTAAATTGATTTATTTCATCCCCTCATTATTTAATTTATAAAATTAGTTTTTATTCTTCTCACTAACTTAGACTTAGGCTTAGTTAAATTTTTATTTGCATGAGCTTAGACCCTTAGGGATTATGATTAATAAATTCATTCTTTAATTAATTAATTAATAAATTAATTATTTCGACAGTGCTCAAGATTTTACAAGGTTTAACATTCGCTCAAAGTTTTCTAGGCCACCTAGATTCTTTGACTCATTTTTTTTTGTTAAATTCCGTGACATGCCCTTCAATACACACTCTGTGCTCCAAGGGTGCCACTCGATTTTGATTCAAATTTTTAATTTTGTGACATGCCCTTCAAGTTGCACTCCATGCTCCAAGGGTGCCACTCACCTTTGACTGGTTTTGGTAGTTGTCCAACCCTTGGAGTCATCACTCCATTCGGGCAACCGTGTGAGAGACTAAGGGCTTATAAGGAATAAGGACCTTGCCTTATTGCACACCCCTTATAAATCTTCACGATCGAATGTCTCAGTCTGCCCTCATGGAATCATGGATCTCTCGAAATAGGTAATCGTTAACCTACAATTCGATCCATGATGGGAGTGCTAGTAGGTTGTAATAGGGATGCCGCCACACCTCTCCCTCAATATATGGTTGTTGTGCATGGCCTTTTTACTCCTTATGTGAGTCATATTAGAAAGAAATCGTCAGCCTGCATCCATCAACAAAACACTATCAATGATCCATAAACAACATCATAATATACCCGATCATATGTCACATATGCATAAATGAAATACTCAAACCAATACAATCCACTCCCTGACTCGATCCAGAGTCCAAGGAGGTCCATTGATTCCATCGACATCCTCAATATGTTAAGTGTCCTCCACACTTAGGGGAAAACCGTCAATAGCATCTGTCAATACATCGATATCAAATAACATAACATCATAATCCATAAACATCATCATAAGAATCCATAAGCGAGACAAACAACCATATACTAAAACCAAATCACTTGCACGCAAGTGTCCTCAAAGAATAAGTCAATAACACGTGCTCGCAAGAGCGGGATAATACATACACCCCCTCTTGTTTTAAAATTCATCCCGAAGTTGTACAGTATATAAATGCAGTGTATCAAGCATATGACAAGATCTATATGTATAACTATCAAATAAATATGGAAACTACTGGCGCATATCATATGCGTCCTCCCAGGTTACCGAGTGAGAACTATAATTGTCCCATTGGACCTTGACATGATCGATTGTTCAATGCCATAGCTGTCGAATGTGATGGTCCATAATGTGGATTGGCTTTGCGATGAGTCACCCTCATCCGACACCTGCAAGGAACTCATGTCAATCACATGTGTAGGATCACTAACATAATGTCTCAAAACATATACATGAAAAACATCGTTCATACGCCTCAAAGAATTAGGCAAGGCTAGTCGATAGGACAAGGGCCCTTTCTTTTCCACAACTTTGAAAGGTCCCACAAACCTAGGAGAGAGTTTATCACCCTTCCCAAACTTAATTGAGCTTTTGTGTAGTTTCACCGGTAAGAAAACTTGGTCACCAAGTTCATAATTATGGTCAACGTGATGCACATCCACATAACTCTTCTATGGATCTTGCGCTTCTTTAATCCTCTGTCTTATCGTTTGCATTTGTTCTTCCATTTCTTAGATCGCTTCTGGTCCTACCAGGACCCTATCCTCAAGTCGATCCTAGCTCGAAGGTGTCTGACATGGTTTCCCGTAAAGAAACTCAAATGGTGCCATATTAATGGTGCTTTGATAGCTATTGTTTTACGCAAACTATATCAGTGGAAAGAACTCTTCCTAATGCCTTTTTTGGTCCATCACGTACATACGCAACATATCTTTCAGAATTTGGTTCGTTCTTTCTGTCTTCCCGTCTGTCTCAGTGTGATAAGTTGTACTAAAGTTAAGTTGGGTTCCCAAGGCCTCTTGGAAACTAGTCCAAAATCATTTTGTAAACATCGATCCTCGATCGGATATGATCCTTTTAGGCATGCCATGAAATCTCATAATCTCACTGATAAAAACTCTAGCTATGTCTGGCTCTTGATATGTCGTACGAACAGGGATAAAATGTGCACTCTTCGACAAAGTGTCAACTACCACAAAAATCGAGTCGTTCCTCCTTGTCGTTAGCGACAACCCAACTATAAAGTCCATCGAAATGAATTCCCATTTTGATTTTGGAATAACATGTGGCTGTAGTAATCCCGCCGGATGTCTATGTTCATCCTTCACTTGTTGACATTCTAGACATCTCGCCACGCAGTTAACTATGTCCACCTTCATTCCTTTCCATAAGAATAAGAGCTTAAGGTCTGCCCTCATCTTCATGACTCCTGGATGAGCCATGTACATTGCTTTATGAGATTATCTTAAGATCAAACTTCTCAAATCGTAATTAGGCGGTACGTAAATCCAGTTATTATACCTCATCAATCCATAGTTGTCCAATGTATATCTTTCAAACCTAGGTACCAACATGGTGTCTCGTTCGATATTTTCCTTAACCTCTTTATACCAATCATCGTCGCACTATATAGTTAGAATATTTTCTCGAAGATTCATCTGAAGAGGTATCACTGAAAATATGTGTGGTCTTCAAATCAATGCATCTACCACTCTGTTCACCGTTCCTTTTATGTAAGTAATCTCAAAATTGTATTCGCTAAGAAATTCTGACCAATGCCTCTGTTGCGTGTTCAAGTCACTTTGCGTAAAAATGTGCTGCAAACCATAGTGGTATGTTTTTAGTTCAAATTTCCATCCAATCAGATAGTGTCTCCACACTCTCAGGGCATACGGAATGGCCAGTAACTCCAAATCATGCGTCGTGTAGTTCTCCTCATGCTTTCTTAATTTCCTTGAGATGTAAGCGATCACTCGCGTCTTGCATCAAGACTCTCCCTAAGCTTTCCTTGGATGCATCTGTGCATACCAAAAGGTTATCATCCATGTCGGGGACTTTTAGTATCAACGTTGTTGTCAACAACTCCTTGAGCCTTTGAAATGCTTCTGCGCATTTCTCGGTCCATACAAACTTCTTGTTTTTCTTCTGCAATTTTGTGATTAGATTTGCTATCTTCAAAAAACCTTCGACGAACCGTCGATAATATCGTGCTAAATCCATGAAGCTACATATTTATGGTATGTTTGTCAGCGCAGGCCATTCTATAATAGCCTCTAGCTTCGTTGGATCCACAACGATGCCTTCGCCCGAGATAACATGCCCCAAAGAATGAATCCTTGATTGATAAAAAGATCATTTCGACAGTTTCCCATATAATTTGTTCTCTCGTAAACACTGTAGTACCAAGCACAAATGTTCATCATGTTCTTTCGTCGTCCGAGAATATATCAATATGTCGTTAATGAATACTTGAAAAAAATTGTCCAAGTATTCGTAGAACACCCCATTCATAAAGATCATGAATACCCCTGGGGCGTTTGTCAGTCCAAATGGTAAAATAGTAAACTTATAATGTCCAAACCTCATCTCGAATGCGGTCTTAGAAATGTATTCCTCTTTGATCCATAACTGGTGATATCCTGATCTCAAGTTAATCTTTGAAAACACAGTTGCACCATTCATTTGGTCAAACAAATCGTCTATTCTTGGCAATAGATAATGATTCTTGATTGTTTCCTTGTTCAATTGATGGTAATCAATACAAAGTCTCCATGACCCATCCTTCTTTCGTATGAAAATAACAAGCGCACCCCAAGGTGACACACTTGGATGTATAATTCCTAGGTCCAAAAACTCTTTTAGTTGCATTTTCAACTCCTGTAAATCAGGCGCTGACATCCAATAAGGCGCTCTTGCTATCGGTTTAGTTCCAGGTTTTAGGTCGATTGTAAACTCCAATTCTCTTTTAGGTGGAAAACCCATTAACTCTTCTGAAAACACATCATCGAACTCTCGTACTTTCGAAAGGTTTTCTAACCCTTCTGCCTCACCTTTGTCATTTAGCGCTAAGATTGAATATAACTTGCATTGTTTGTGCATTCTCTTCTACAGCTGTAGGGAAGAAACAAACCTCAAGGACACTCCCCGGTTTCTTCTCATGACCACTCTTCTCTTTCCCTCATTGTTAGTCAAACTCAACCACTTCGTCTTACAGTTGAGTATCGCATCATGCGATTCCAACCAGTCCATACCTATCACGACATCATAAGATCCTAAGATCATGACATACATGTTGGCCTTCATTAAAAAATCTACCAGGTTAAGGCTACAGTCCGTAACCTTTCCTCCAACCTTTTGCTTGGCACATGAAGCCATTTCCACGTAGCTAAAGTCGTCCTGTTTGACTTCCTTTACCTTAATTCTTTTTAGTGCTACACAAGAAATTAAGCTCTCTGTAGCACCAAGATCTATCAAAATACTAAAGGTTTGGTCAGCGATGGTACCTGATGTCTCGAGCACAATAGAATGCTGCTCATCCTGGCGGTTATTCACCGCTGCATGAATATGGTGGGCCTTTCCCAAATTTCCAATGGTAGTGTGTACGGTTGACCCGACTGCTCTACCAGACAATCACGCTGGTAATGTGTCTCTCCACATTTCCAACATCGAGTCTTCGGTCGAGTACTCCTGGTCCCCAAAGTAGAAGTTATTGGCCCACTAGCTTGAAACCCAAGTTTGTTCTACTGAACATGCCTAAACTATTGCTACTGCGGATGGCGTTGTTGTTGGTGCTGTGGTCCTCTATAGGGAGTCCATTGCTGAGGATCCAATCACCGTGGTGTCGTGAATGTGGATCCTCTCGGAGTACTGGGTGCAGCTCGATGTTCCCTTCAAGATGCACTCCGTGCTCCAAGGGTGCCACTCTCCTTTGACTGGTTTTGGTAGTTTTCCAACCCCTGGAGTCAGCACTCCATTCGGGTGACCTTGTGATAGACTAAGGGCTTATAAGGAATAAGGAACCTACCTTATTGCGTGCCCCTTAGAAATCTTTGTGACCGATTATCTCAGTATGCCCTCATGGCATTGTGAATCTCTCGAACTAGGTAATCATTAACCTACAATTCGAGCCATGACGAGAGTGCTAGTAGGATGTGACATGGATGCTGCCACACCTCTCCCTCAATATTTGGTTGTTGTGCATGGCCCCTTTACTCCTTATGTGAGTTAGATTATCAAGAAATCGTCAGCCTCCATCCATCAACGAAACATTGTCAATGATCCATAAACAACATCATAATATACCTGATCATATGTCACATATGCATAAATGAAATACTCAAACCAATACAATCCACTCCCTGACTCAATCAGAGTGCAAGAAGGTCCATTGATTCCATCGACATCCTCAATATGTCAAGTGTCCTGCACACTCAGGGGAAAATCATCAATAACATATGTCAATACATAGATATCAAATGACATAACATCATAATACATCAACATCATCATACGAATCCATAAGCGAGACAGACAACCATATACTAAAACTGGATCACTTGCACGCAAGTGTCCTCAAAGAATAAGTCAATAACATGTGCTCGCAAGAGCGGGATGTTACATAATCGTCAATAATAATCAACCAATAATACATCCATGAGAGGCCAACACTCAATAAAATATAATCCTTACAATTCTTAAGAGTTGAACAATTATACGATCTATTCAAAGATTCTTCAACATTCACAAATTCATTTCTAATTTTATCAACCAGAACTTTCATAATAATATGACTAAGGAACCATGTATATGTACAATCTAGAACTTTTCTTCACTAATTACAACATCGAGAATCTATGAATTAAGCATCAAAGAATGTAAAGGAAACCCAATCTTAGGTAAAGATCTCATCCTATATTACTCTAGTTTACAATTGAGGGTGAAAAAAAATTCAATCGTTCTAGAGTATCATATTTACACTTCCATACAATAGTATTTAGAAACAAAAATTATTTATCTTAACATAGGTTCTAATAATGCTATACATAACGATATGTTTTGTATGTATAAATTCCATATTAAATTATTTTCAACTACTCTATATATATATAATTCTATTAAGAACCAATTAATTTTAAGATGGTTCAATTACATCCTATTACTTATATACTAAGATTAATGTATAAGTAAAATAATCTATATTTGTCATAAAATATCTTTTATTGATCACTTATTAACTTATCAAGAGTGATTCTAAGATTTTCTTTACTTTCCTATCGAATTATTATAACAAATATCTTAATGAAACAAGACTTAAGGATAGTTCAAGGTTTGAGGCTTGTATATATTTGAAAAAATTCTATATGGTCAATAATTTGTATATATCATAAACCATTCAATCATTTAATCACTTAATGGATTAACATAAACCCCCTACATCATTCTACTTTACTCCACCTAACAAGTAAATTATAACAAGTGCTACATGGGAGCGTAGTCCTTGCCAGGTTGGGATGGGAGTAAATGCGACCTAGTACAGACACGTGGCTAGAAAGTTGAAATACATGTGGTTTGCATGCAGAACATAGTATTCCTGAATTAGTTCTTCCTGAAAAATATAAAAAATTATCAACATTTGAAAGGTTGTTGGACACAAAAAATTTAGCATTACCGAAGTATTTATCTTTAAAACAAGGGTTCCTGGACAGAAAAGAAATTGAAATTTATGAAATTATAGGTTCCTGGACAACATAAACTATACATACCAAAAATGCAATTTATAAAGTAGATATTTAGTTTTATACATACGAAATATGTACTTTTATAATGGATCACGGGTTGTCGGGCTGAAAATTGGGCCTCTGATGTTCTCTGCCCTACAAATAACACCAATAGTTCTGCGATACAAAAATTGGGCCTCCAATGTTCTCTGCGATACAAAAATCGAAGAGTGGAGTTGCGAATTATAGAAATTCATCAGAAATAAATAAATTATACATACGTTATATGTACTCGTATACAGTAGATATTTAGTTTTATAGATACGAAATTTGTACTTTTATAAAGTATGGGGATGAGATTTTATAGAGCATGCACAGAGCCCTCATTGCATACGTAGCCAGTTTTTGGATCGCGGGTTCTCGGGTTGGCGGGTTCAAAATTGAGCCTCTGATGTTCCATGTCCTACAAATAGCACCGACAGTTCCAGGATATACAAAATGACAAATGGAGTTGCAGACTATAGAAATTTACCAGAAGTTAATAATGTCTGTTATATAATAGAATAGTAATAATGTCTGTTACACCGAATTAGTTTGCTTTAAAACTAAGGCTTTTTTTGGACAAAGAAGATATGGCATTGCCAAATTAGTTTTCTCTGCACACGTTTTATAGAGCATGCACGGAGTGCTCATTCCATACTTAGCCAGTTTTTGGATCACGGGTTCTCAGGCTGACGGTTTCAAAAATGGGCTTCTGTTGTTCCGTGCCCTACAAATAGCATCGATAGTTCCGCGATATACAAATTGACAAGCGGGCTTGCGAACTATACAAACTTATTATAAAATAAGTAATGTCTGTTACATATCTCTGGAAATTATTAAAGCATCAACGTTGTTGAAGACCAGAAAATTAGCATACAATAGGAGACAAGAAATTTAGCATATCTGAATTAGTTTTCTTTGGAACAAACAAGAAGGTTCCTGGAAAGCCAAAATTTAGTATACAATAAGGGCATTTTCGAATCAATTTTCTTTGGAATTTATCAAAAATTAATAATGTCTGTTACATGTTTATGGAAATTTAAATGCATTTGTCACATAGACTAGGATTGGGGATCCCGTGGACCATAAAAAGAAATAAGTACAAGAATTAGGAACGTCGAAAGAAGAAGTGTGCGACGGTAGAGAGAAAGACCTGAAAAGAAAAAATTGAAAGTTATGAGTCTTTGGTTACAATTTTCTATTTAAAGAGGACATAAGTGGATTGATAAAGAAAAGAAGATGACAACATAGACTTAAACTGGATTGATAAACAAAACAAGATGGCAGTATAGACTTACTATGAAGCCGATGCGTTTTTGTTGCTGTCGTCGATGGGCAGTGGAGTCCTGTTGACCGATTGTTGCCCTTCCTGGACGAGGCTGTCCATTCTCTGTTGGAACCATTCTTCGATGTAGCTTTTCATGGGGGCTGTGTTGATTTCATCCCAGATTTCTATGTCGTAAAGCTCGTTTTCTAATTTCCTTAGATCCATTGAAATACTATGCAGACTTTGTTCAATTTCTTCATTGTGTGAGGCATAGTCCAATACCCAGTGCTCGTGCTCATCTAGACGATGTTCAAGTATGCCGTAAAACTTTTCGAAAGACAACCCATTTAAAATATCAACTTGTTCTTGGAAGGCTTCTTTGGTGACTGAAAAGGCTTTGAGAATTAAGTTAGGATCTTGAACCTTGTTGGTAGTTCCGGCTAAGTCCATCTGGAGCAGGCTTGTGAATAAATCTTGCTTTTCTGATATGACTTGTTTACATGATTTGACAATGAGCTGTAGGTTGTGAACTTTCTTTTGCCAGCATGATTTTACTTTTTTGGTGCGCTTTGGGGAGGGAAGTTTCTCCTGTCTTCTTTTCAATTCCGATGTGTTGACGACATAGTTGGAAAAAGGGTCCAGTACCTGATCACAGAAAAACTGTTCATTTTTTAAATTCGACTCCAAATGTTCTAGCAAATAATTGGCCTTCTTTCCGAAGGAAACTAAATTTTGCGATGTTTCCCAGGCTTCAGTAAATAGCTACATTCTTTTGTTGATGTTATTCTCTATAAGGGCTCTAGAGCATGCAAGGAGGGTAGAGGATACTTTCATCTTCGTTGTAGTGGTAGAAGGCACGATTTTTGCCAAAGGACTGGCAAATTTTGGTGTTGCAATGAAAGCCTGCTCAAATTTGTTGAGGCGGTGTTTCAGATTGGCATGATCCATCTCCATTCCTCCAATGGAATCACGAAGAATGTCACCAGTTACCTGGTGAAATGAACATATTTGGGACAATGACATTTCAGTAAAGTCAATCTTTGTGCGAGATTTTCCTTTCCTGTTTGTTACATCTCTCTTTTCAATGACCATACTTTTAGATTGGCTATCAAAAATAGTGCTCTGGATTACGAAGGATTCATCTATGTCAAAAAAATCGGTCTCAGATATTTCCACCGCAGACGACCCAATTTTCTGCATGTGCTCAGCTTCAATTTCAAGTTGCAGTTTTCCACTTTCAATTTCGGGTTCCTCCGCCTACCCTGGATTGTTTTTTCTCTTCTTCGCTACTAGAATTTTGTGAGAACTGTCAATATTTATGCGAGGAGGGTTCTTATATCCTCCTCCGTTCGAATATTTATGGGTTTCTTTCTTACTGGGTTGGCTCATCGAAGCGATTCTCCGTGATGTTGTGCTTTTGGGAGTGCTGGCGGGGGACTGGGTACTCTTCTCACTGGATACTTTTCCATGTTGTATGTACAATTCAGTTGCTCTTTGCAATGTCTCTGCATCGCAATCGGCAAAAGCAGGATTGTTGTCGACATTGTCCCTGTCTTGGGTCAGGTGTCTATGGATAAAAGAGGTGTTAAAGCCAACACCCAGTAAATGTTCTCGAAAAATGCCATTAGGGTCGAACCCTTTTATCCTTTCAACATATGTTAGGTTCAATTTCTTGAAATGGGTGGAAAACTCATCAATCTTGTTGATTTTTCTGCACATGAAGTCTGCAACTTTCCAGGGCAGAGGAATGAACTGTTTTTTTTTCTTGTCATGGAAGAAATGCAACCAGTGGTTGTATTGCCTTGATATTTCTGCAAAAAACATCTTGTCTGTGATGTGGCATGGAAGGAAGGTAGGATTTTCCTTAGAGCCAAAGACCATGAGGACACTGTGATTTTCCTCTTGCTCAAGTGTGCCCTTCTTGTTCAAAAACTTGCTTGCTTGGCCAGACATCCGCGAAGCATCCTTGCCTAACAATAAATCTTTGAAAACTAAGACAAAGCCATTAAAAACTTCATAAAAACAATGGGAGGCCTTGTGTCTCCATAGGGCCTTGTGCCAGAATGTTACTGGGTCAAATCCACAGTTTATTTTATTGGAAAGAGAAATTTTTGGAAACGGGCAGCAATACATAATTGCGAAAATCAAGTAGGATGACATATAAAATTTATTTGATTCTTTGAATCGTGACAACTGGGAATAGAGCTCAATGGAAATTAGCTTCTCCCAATCGAAAATGTATTGTTCCTTGACTGTCAAATACAAAATATAAATAATTATATGGGAAATGCTTGCTGTGGATGCCTGTCCCGTTATTCTTGTAAACAACCAAGCAATTTCCTGGAATGGATTTCTAAAGGAACTTGCCTGCAACCTTGTGATATCTTCAGGAAATGTTGTTGGGTCTTTGAGGAAGTCGGCTAAGATGTCCAACCTGTTATGATGTTTTTCTATAAACTACTTGCAGTCTTGTCTTATGAATGTCAATGTTGGTTTCGAAAATTTTAACATCTCGCAGAAGACCTGAGGTGACAAAGAAACAGGAGAATGGTCGGGTAGTGGAATAATTCTTTGGCCTGGAATATATTTTTCGGTGCACCAAGAGACCACCTCCTTATATTAAAAAACCTCAAGGACGTAGCCTGCACGAGCGATTCCAGAGGTCCAAATCACTTCGTTTTGGGCAGAACAAGATAAATAGTAAAAGTATGCCCTGGACCACTGGAACTTTTGGTCGTCTTGTGCGAACATATTTACTGTATCTCCACAAAACTGTTGTCGACCTGCTACCATAAGTCTACAAGAACGTTTATTTGTTCCAGATGATGAATGAAATGAAAAGTTGGAAAGGATAATATAACCCTGCACAAATTTTGGTCGAAAGCGTGTGAATGGGAGATGTCCTCAAGACTTTCGTTGATTAATGACAATTTGGACGAATGTTGCATGATACGTTGTTAACATTAAACACTACTAATTACATACATAGAAATGTGAACATGGTGGATATTGCAATGAGCGATTAAGCATTGTAGATTTCTTGAGCGTCCCAACACGAGGACACGTGTTCGAGATGAACAATCGGAAGGGACAAAATAAATCTTCACACATCTTGGTTTAATGCGTAATAATGGGATATCTCCTTGAGCTTTTCACCCATTAATGACAATGTTGACGGTTTCTGCATGGTCAGGGGCAGGGGTAAAAAACCGCTACAAAATAGGGTTGCAAGGTACAACCATTGAAGGTGAGGGCGTGAGGGTCAAATTGTATGTCTCGAAACTTTTTGAATGCAATACGTGTAAAAACGAAGAGGGTATGGTAGGACAACCAGAAGGACATGAAGTTAGTGGGGATGGAAGGCAACAAGAGATACTTTGAAACATTTGTGAGCAGTAGTAGAGTGAAGCTTGTGATTTCGACGAGCCCGTGCTAGAATTGTAGATCACAAAAGTTTTGAGTGCAAGATGTACATGATGCAACAAGAAGCAGAGTTCAAAACCGCGAACCTGCAAACCATGGCCATAAAATTGGCCAAGTATGGAGAGCAATAACAGTCGGTCGGATTTGTTGTGTGATTATATAGATGGAGATAAAGATATCTCAACCCGCCAAGGCTGGAACCTGCGTTTATAGAAAGGCCACTAAGTATATAACCACAAAGCGATAATACAAGGGAAGAAGAAAAGGGAAAAAGTACCAACGACTCCGCGGTGGAATTATAAATAATAGAAATTTTGAGTGCAAGATGTATGTCACGGAACAAGAAGCATTAGAGTTTGAATGCGCCAACCCGAAACACTGACTAAGAGTTAGCGAACTGTTTCGTATTGCTGTGTGTAGCCATCACTAGTAAGAGTCATTAGTAAGAGCATAACCAATGTATATTAGGAAGCACATTTGTGAACCGTGGTACAGTGAAGCTTGCGAGTTCGAGGAACCCGCGGTAGAATTGTAGATTGCCAACGCAACAACCGTGGCCATAAAATTGGCTAAGTATGGAAAGCAATAGCAGTTGGTTGGATTCCTGGTCTGATTATATAGATGGAGATAAAGAAGTCAGCCCGCCAATGATGGAACCCGCGATCATAGAAAGGAAACCAAGTATATAACCAGAGAGCCATAATACAGGGGAAGAAGAAAAGGGAAAAAAGACATAGGAGTCGGCGGTGGAATTGTAGATCACATAAATTTTGAGTACAAGATGTGAACTCGGTAGTCAATTTGTATATTGCGGAGGGCCAGATGCCAATTGAGGCAACAACAGATACTTTGAAACATTTTTGAACTGTGGTACAACAAAGGTTGATGCCAACCTGAAACAATATCCAAGAGTTGCATAGTTAGTGAACCTGGTAACAGGAGGATCCAAAATAGGCTGAGAATGTGTCTGTAGAAGATGCAAGTCCCCAACGTTCAACTTGTATCGTTTTGAACATTTGAATGCATAATTTGTAACATAGAAGAGCGGACGATGTTGGAACCCAATAGTCAATTTGTATATTGCGCAGGGTGCGATGCCACCTGTTTCGTACCTCTGTGTCCAGTTGTCACTACTAAGAGCTACTTTAGTATTGAAAATAATTTTTTAGATTTTGTTAAATACTTCATAGGGATTAGCATCTGTAAACAATGGAAATCTACACCCCGCCAGCCTTGCATTTTGTGTGTGAATTTGTATATCACGGAACTAGAAGCGATATTTGGAGGACACAAAACAATAGAAGTGCAACGTTGAGTTAGCCAGTTCGCATGTCTTCTTGTCAATTTGTATATCATGAACTTGTGGGTGATATTTGTAACACACACAACAATGGAGGCCCAATTTTGAGCCCACTCGCGCGAGAACCCGCGATAAAAAATGTCGCTAGGTATGGAATGCAGAATTTGTACATGCTCTATAAGATATCATGTCCATACATTATAGTCCCATTATACATGGGAAGAAAAAAAGGGAAAAAGGATCGAGTAGTTAGCAGTGGAATTGTAGATCACAAAAATTTAGAGTGGAAGATGTATATAACAAAAAAAAAAGGAATAGAGTTCAATTGCGCCAACTCGGAAACCACGGGCATAAAATTCACTAAGTATGAAAAGCAACAGCTGGCGGTCTAATTCACCATGCGAGGATATAGATGGAGATGAAATTTTTCCCAACTCGGCAACCGTGGATATAAAATTGGCCAAGTATCGAAAGCAACAACGGTCGGTCGGATTCATCGTCTGATTATATAGATGGAGATAAAGAAATGTCAACTCGCCAATGTTGGAGCTGCATATTTCGTGAACTTGGAAACAGGAGGATCCAAAACAGGCTAAGAAGGTGTCTGCAGAGGAGGCGAGGCCCAGACCTTGTAATTGTATTGCTGTGAACATTTGAATGCATAATCTGTAACACGGAAGAGTGGACAATGTCCGGTAGTCAATTTGTATATTACGGAGAGTGCAATACCAACTGTTTCGTACCTCTGTGTCCAGTTGTCACTAATAAGAGATAATTTAGTATTCAAAATAATTTTTTAGATACTGTTAGATACTTCACAGGGATTAACATCCGTAAACAATGGAAATATCCACCCCGCCAGTTTTGCATTCCGTGTGTCAATTTCTATATCGCAGAACTGGGAGCGTTGTTTGGAGGACACAGAACAATAGAAGTGCAATCTTTAGTCAGCCAGTCCACAGGTTCTCTTTTCAATTTGTATATCGCGGAACTCTGGGTGCTATTTGTAGGCCACGGATTAATGGAGGCCCAATTTTGAGCCCGCCTGCCCAAGAACCTGCGATCCAAAATGTCGCTAGGTATGGAATGCAGAATTTATACATGCTCTATAAAATATCATGTCCATATTTTATAGTCCCATAATACATGGGAAGAAAATAAGGGAAAAAGGACGGAGGTGTTCGCAGTGGAATTGTAGATAATACACGGGAAGAAGAGAAGGGAAAAAGAACTAAGTATCTCGAAGAAGAACATCTAGTGTTTTATTATTAATGCAAATGCTTATGAAACCCTGCTGAGTTTTGACCAGGTAAGGCATAAATTGCAGATCACAGAAGTATCTTTCATACCACTATGTCCACTTGTCACTACTAAGAGCATTGTTGATGCATATAAAGGACACAAAGTTTCTAGCGATGGAAAGCAACAACATATACTTTGAACAAACTTAATGTATACGAGGAACCTACGGTGGAATTTTAGATCACAGGTGTTTTGAGTGCAAGATGTATATAGTGGAACGATAAGCAGCTGGGTTCGCAAGCGCCGGCCTCGCAACGACGGGCATAAAATTGGCTAAGTATGGAAAGGAACAACGGTCGGTTGGATCCGTCATGCGAGGATATAGATGGATATGTTAAAGCATGAATTGTAGATCACGAAATTATATTTTGTACCATTGTATGCACTTGTCACTAGTAAGAGCATTGTTGATGTATATTAGGAAGGACGTGATGTTGCTAGGGATGGAAAGCAACAACATATACTTTGAACGAAGTTAATGTATACGAGGAACCTACGGTGGACTTGTATATCATGGATCTTTTGAGTGCAATATGTATATAGCGGAACGATAAGTAGCTAGGTTCGCAAGCGTCGACCCCGCAGTGACGGGCATAAAATTTTCTTAGTATGGAAAGGAACATCGGTCTGTCGGATCTGTCGTGCCAGGATATAGATGGAGATGAAGACATGTCATCCTGCCAACTCTGGAACCAGATACCATAGAAAAGGCAGTAAGTATATATTCAGAAAGAGATAACGAGCGGGAAGAAGAAAAGGCCAGTTCGTATGCGCCGATCCGACAATCGCGGCCATAAAATTGCCTAGGTATGGAAAGGTACAACGGTTGGTCAGATTTTTCATGTGAAGATACAGATGGAGATGAAGATATGC
>JASDQU010102755.1:61613-82002 GCA_032191745.1 Picea mariana | reverse complement strand
TTCTGTTTATTAATGGCAATGTTTTCCAACCTCTGCTGGGTTATCACTAGTAAAAGCATTAAGTGCAGATCACTGAAGTTCTTTGGCTGCAACATGCATATGATGAAACAAGGGACATAGGTGTTAGGTACCATGAACCTGGGGCCTGGTGCCTGGTGCCCAGATAACTGTCTAAGTATTGTCAAGACAAAATTTTGATATCTATTTCAATATTTTTCATACTAGTATCTATCAATGGAGAAATTTTTCATATTTATCATAATAGTATTCATACTAATATATATTAATGGATTGGTTCTGTTTCAAATGCAAATGATCTCCCAATTTGCAAGATGCTCTTTGGCTCGCAAATTCCATTGAAACCACGAAAATTTTGACTGCAAGATGTATATAGCGCAATAAGAAACATGAATTTGCATTCTGGTCTCGGTGAGATAAAATCTTTATCATCTATTCATCTTGTATTCGTTGCAATGACATCAACAAACGTCAGCTCTCCATAAACATCAATATCTAAATTAAATTAAATGCAATCAAAATTTGGTGTGAATTTAAGTAATTAAAGCATAAATTGCAGACCACATAAGTTCTTAGGCTGCAAGATGTATATGATGGAATAGTGGACATAGTTGTTTAATACCGCAAACCCAAACATAATTTCCTAAGCTTTGCCGAAGAGGAAGTGTTTTTGTATTTATTCCAATAGTACTGATATTAGTATATATGCACAGATATTATCAAATAGAAGAAGCTGCAATATATCCAACATACTTCACATGAACATTGCATCAACAGTTCAACCGCCTTGTTGTAACCCATTAATTGATTCTATTTACGGAACCCGAAGAATGGGAGTAGGATGGGTCCTCCAATTTCTTTCTTTAAATACAGGGCCGCCACCACATAAGTATGACGTATGAAAAATTATTCTTAAATGTAAAATGTAAACAAAGAATAGACTAGGTTTTATTTAGATTGAAGTAGTGGGTAGTAGAAATAAAAGCTTGTTCTTCATGTTTAATGACACAGGGGAAGAAGGTACAAAATACAATTAAAACAAATACGATAAATTGGAAAATACTGTTAAAAAATAAACCGAAATTATTCTATATTCAAATAAGATGGGCTACAAAATACAACTGAGGCTATTTGCGACAACGATTGCCATTTCTCCTGCCGTCGACCAATAAAAAATATGTACATTGATGAAGCTTATTCACAGTTTTCATGACGTTCAAACTCTTTATTTGTAAAAAACGAGCTGAATATCAATTTTGGGTTTTCTACTTAATGAGTGCTGCCAAGTACATCTATCCCAGTTTTTTGAATACCTTCTCTCTTCTAGATATGGCCTGCTTGCAATGGCTTCTTATTCAACATTCCATTCTTTGTCAAGTATTAATTTCCCTCTGCCGTCGAAAAGTTGGGGTTTAAGGTTATTTTTTTGCAATGTTCCTGACCCTTGACATTCAAGACAACTTAGAAATGCGATTCAGACCGATTTCAAAGTGGACGGAGTCATTTTATGTCACAACAACTAAGGTAGGGGAAAAAATTCAAGTACGTAGTGATTGGTATTCTCCCTGTATTCGATCATCTGGTTGGTTGAGAAGCCTGATTGAGGATTTGTATGTGGAACTTCTTTGCTTTATTACAGTAAATTGGAAGAAACATCCAACCCAGATGCACAATGCAACTCTGTTGAGGTACATAACTTCTTCAGGCATCAGAGGTGTGGCAAGTGCATCAAATGTTGTAGAATGCACCAACACAGGTCTAGAAAGTGTATCAAATGTTGGAGGTATGGAAGCCCATAGAAAGGTCTGGAATGTTCGGAAGTGACACCAAATATGTGGAGTCTGCATCTACATCCAGAGAAAACCAAACAAACTTTGACAAATAACATAGCTTTCTGTCAAGTCGGCTACCAGATCCACATGCATGTTATCAAACTATGAAGTAGAAACTTTTGTAGTGATAATATGTCGTTTTATCCACCCATATAGTTTTTGTTACCTGCCTACGAGGTAGACAAATACTTGTGCAATCTCTACAATTCGATACACTTTCCAAATCTGTGTTGTTGGAAGAAGCTATTTACTTAAACGAAGAACTATTTTTCATGTGAGCTCAAAATCCATTACAATTTCCAGCAAGAAAACAAAGAAGTTCAACCAACAAATCTCTAGGCAGCCTTTTCAACCAACCAAATCATCGAACACATGGAGAACACCAACTAGAACATACTTGTTCTTTTTTTTTCGTCCTCTCTGAGTTTCTCTTGTATAACAGATTTTTTTTTTACTCAAAGGTCACGTCACATAAAACCAATCTCTCTTCTTTCATCTGCACCTCGATTGCATCTCTAAGTTGTCTTACATGTCCATGACCAGGAACATTAGAACGAAGGCACCCTAAAGCACAACTGTTTGATGATAGAGAGAAATGGCAATAAGTATTTAAAAGCAACGCTGGATGGTCTTCCCTAGATTTTGTATTGATTCGTTTTAATGACAGATGTTCTTGATATTTTCACTTATTAATGCCAATCTTTTTGAATATGTACGCTCAATAGTGACTAGCAGCATGTATTAAAATTCCCATATCCAAGCAGATTCTCAAATCTGACATCTAAGATATGCACAATATTAAAGAGGGACATGACGCCAAGGCATCTGTGGGTGACACGTTCATGAATTATGCTGAAGATTTTAAGAAAACTAAAACTGCACAAGAAAAAAAATAAAATAAAAAGTATTTCGCAAATTCAAAATGCAGGCAAAAAGAAATTACTAGATCCCATAATATTTCCCTGTCTATTCATTTTAATGGGAGATGTCCTCGATCTTTCCAGTTATTAAAGCCCATCATTTCGAAATGCGCAATATTAAAGAGGCACATGATGTCAAGGCCTCTGTGGGTGACACGTTCGTGAACTATGCTGAAGCTTTTAAGAAAACTAAAACTGCAGAAGCAAAAAAATAAAATAAAAAGTATTTCGCAAATTCAAAATGCAGGCAAAAATAAATTACCAGATCCCATAATATTCGCCTGTCTATTCATTTTAATGGGAGATGTCCTCGAGCTTTCCAGTTATTAAAGCCCATAATTTTGAAATGCACAATATTAAAGAGGGACATCACGTCAAGGCCTCTGTCGGCGACACGTTCGTGAACTATGCTGAAGCGTTTAAGAAAACTAAAAATGCACAAGCAAAAAACAAAAATAAAAATTATTTGCGTAAATTCAAAATGCAGGCAAAAAGAAATTACCAGATCCCATAATATTCGCCTGTCTATTCATTTTAATGGGAGATGTCCTCGAGCTTTCCAGTTCTTAAAGCCCATCTTTTCGAACCTGTCTGGTCGGTTATGACTTTTGAAAGCATATTTAATGTGTATTGGGAAGCACTGATGGTAGCGGGGATGGAGCCCTATGTAACAGACGTCACTACTATTTTTCTATTTTTGTCGACGAGCGTATGTAAAACGTACGTAAAGAAAAGTAATTCGAGAATGCTAGTTTTTTTTGCACGAGGCCTTGAAATTCAAATAGTCCGCAAATCCGATTGTCAATTTGTATATCGCTGAACTCTCTGTGCTATTTGTAGGACACAGAACAATAGAGACTGAACTTGGAGCCCGCTACCCCGAGAACTCGCGATCCAAAAAATGCTTACCATTTTTTTTGTGTTTTTTTCTCACCAGGGTATGTAGAACGTACGTAAAGTAAACTATTTCGATAATGTTAAATTTTTTGGACATGATGCCCTTCAAATTCAAATAGTCCGCAAGTCCGATTGTCAATTTGTATATCACGAAATTCTCTGATTGTCAATTTTCATCCGCTTACCCTGAGAACCCGCGATGCAAAAACTGGCTAAGTATGGGATGAGGGCTCCATGCAATCTTTATATATCTACTTTATAAAATTACATATTTCCTATGTTTAATTTATGCTTTCTAGGAAACCTATAATTTGATAAATTTCAATGTCTTATGTCCAGGAGCCCTTCTTTTAAAGAAAACTAATTCGGAAATGCTAATGTATACACCATAGTTCGATACAACCTATCCGCGAAGCCGCATCCATAAAACTGGCTAAGTGTAGAACCGAACTACGATCGGTTGGAATGATCGTGGAACTATCCGTGCTATTTGCAGGGTGCAGAACAACAGAAGCCCAATTTTCAGCTTGCCACCTCGAGAACCTGCGATCATTAACTTATGTTGTCCAAGAAACCTATAATTTCACAAATTGCATTCTCTTCTGTCCAGGAGGCCTTCTTTTAAAGAAAACTATTTTGGGAAAGCTAATGTATACATCGAACATGACTTGTCATAGTTTGATAGAACCTATTCACGAAGCCACATCCATAAAACTGCTTAAGTATGCAACCGAACGACGATCGCTCAGAATGACCACAGAAACACGAGAAACTAGAGTCAAACACAATTTACAACAGGAAAGTAAAATTGATAGAACAACTATATTTCCCACACAACAACAGGCAATCTCATAACTATGAAACATAGTAACACATAATCCATGGAAAAAGCATCGACATCTATGAAATATATTTTGAGGCCAACAAACTCTATTTCAACGCGTAACAGATGCAATTTACATCGTCTGCAATTATTTAGTCTGTTATTTTATCTTAATAAGCCCAATTTGACTTATGCTGTACAGGAAACCTATAATTTCATAAATTGCATTCTCTTCTGTCTAGGAGGCCTTCTTTTAAAGAAAACGAATTCGGGAAAGCTAATGTATACACTGAACACGACCTGTCATAGTTCGATAGAACCTATTTGCGAAGCTGCGTCCATAAAACTGGCTAAGTATGCAACCAAACGGTCATCACTCAGAATGACCACATAAACGCGAGAAACTAGAGTAAAACGCAGTTTACAATAGGAAAGTAAAACGGAGAGAACAACTATATCTCCCAGACAGCAAAAGGCAATCTCATAACTATGAAACCATAGTAGCATAGAATCCATGGAAAAAGCATCGACAACTATGAAATATATTTTGAGGCCGACAAACTCTGCTTCAACGCGTAACAGATGCAATTTACACCACCTGCAATTCTTTAGTCTGTTATTTTATCTTAATAAGCCTAATTTGACTTATGTTGTCTAGGAAACCTATAATTTCATAAATTGCATTCTCTTCTATCCAGGAGGCCTTGTTTTAAAGAAAACTAATTCGGGAAAGCTAATGTATACACTGAACATGACCTGTCATAGTTCAATAGAACCTATTCACGAAGCCGCGTCCATAAAACTTGCTAAGTATGCAACCGAATGACGGTCGCTCAACATGACCACATAAATGCGATAAACTAGAGTCAAACACAGTTTACAATAGGAAAGTAAAAGGGAGAGAACAACTATATCTTCCACACATCAAAATACATTCTCATAGCTATAAAACCATAGTAACACAGAATCCATGGAAAAAGCATCGGCAACTATGAAATATATTTTGAGGGTGACAAACTCTGCTTCAATGCGTAACAGATGCAATTTACATCGCCTGCAATTCTTTAGTCTGTTATTTTATCTTAATAGTATTCTATGCAAACTGAAGTGCAAAAAAATGTAATCAGAGATCCAACCGCAGATGCATCATCCCAACATTGCAAACCCTGGGCAAACAAGAACAAGTGCCAAATAAGAACCCAGCTAAGAAGCACCAAAAGGCCCAAGTGCAGGCACAGAACCGGAACCCTGCAAACTCGAATCAAGCAACAATAAACAACATACAGGGAAGAAAAAAGCAAAAACCCAAACACACAAACTACAACAACACGAACATGCAAGCAACAACAATGAAAACATGCAAATAAGAAATCAATGGCATGCAAAAAACAAGCATGGATGTGTGAACCAACAATGCTGCTGGAGCATATAAATTTTAAAAACGGAAGAAAATGTCTTCTAACAAGCCTGTTAAGTAACCATTCAACACTACCAAGCCTGTTAGGTAAACATTTAAGTCTGTCAGAAATGCACTGTAAACATTGAAGAAAAAAATTCAAAGTGGCAGGTCACTGACGTATCCTAAAAAAATAATTGTATTTTTTGTAACATTAGTTCGAACACTAGAGAATGCATTGCAAAGACAAACTTTGGATATGCCACCATATCAAACATTGCCATAAATTTACCTAGCATAAAATGCTAAACCAAACATTCTAATTAATGCTAGCATTAATCCACCTTCGAGGAATGCATAAGAAAACATATGATTCAAAAAGACCATATATGATCAAATACTTTGGATATGCCAACATATATAACATTGGGAATAGCGAAGTCAACAATAAGACCTCCAATCCCTTGTCCAATCAAATCATGACAGATATGTTACTTTTTTTTATTATATAAAAATCGATGTTTTCAGTTCCCTGGTTCCAACAATAGATAATATGGAAATATTTGTGGTCAAAGGACAAACTAATATGAAGTCAATGATTTATCGATCACTATAGTTCCTCTACGCCTACGACAGGGACTAATAATATTACTATGTTTATACAACTTACACTCACACATGAAATCTCAGTTATTGTAATCCAACATTAAATTGTAAAAACGAAATCGAGATAATTCCACGACATTTCACCCATATTATTAACTCACTCCAACCATCAATCTATAAAGAGTATCAATTGCAATAATAACCATAATTAAATTCTTTTGTTCTATAGAAGATCGTCCAAGTATATAGATGTAAGTACAGTTTTTAAAACATCAGAGGCAGATTGTGTTGGGGACATAATCCATCAAAACAATGATTTTTCTTAGATTAATGAAGATAATTATTATATAACTAAGAGTAGTATAAAGGAAAATCCTTGCCATGATATCGGTAATATCCATCAATGCCTTTTCCAATGAAGAACTAAGGAGACGTCATGGTTAAAGTAATGGAAACATAATTATAATTAAAACACCCATTCTAAATTCTAAATTTGAACTAAATTCTAAATCTCATGCAGTGCCCAACTGAAGAAGCATGTTTAGTGATTGCACAGTAAACAAAATATTAATATTTTATATTATGAGAACAAAATAGATTAAGAAAAGTGCAGCCTCCCAACACGTCCTCATGCCCAAGCATTCGGTCTGACATATAAGGACAGGAAGGAGAAAAATAAAAAGTAACCATCTTAGCTGGGAATCTATCAACGACCTAGGATAACTTCTCCTTATCGCCTCAATACTAAGTGGAAAGTTTAGTGGGAACTGAAGGTGATAGAAATATATGATTAGAAACTCACAACGTAAGCTAGGATTCACTACCCAAACATAATCAAACACTTCAACTTGAGGATCGAACGAGGTAATTACTACAGTCTTACCATCCCGATCAAATCTCTAAGGATTTCACAATTACCCAAGTGCTATCAGTTCGAAATATCTTGCAATTTATTCTGAAGGGAAAGGCACATAGATTATAATGTCAATGAAAGGATTAAATATTAACTTTGTTTACACAGTGAGAATACAATAAAATTTAACATAGTGAGAGAGGATTTGCTCGGATCCACAAAATCTAATACAAATAGATGACTGAAAAAGGACCGATGAGAAAACCCGTCAATCTGGGTTTTTTCCTAAAAAGTGTGGAATTCATAAGAAATAGATTTAACCTTTAGTCGTTCGATCGTTTTAAAAGAAGAAAAAGTTAACCTAAACCAATGTCAAAGCTCTTGGATAAAATGCTTCAATTCCAGATGTAAAGACAAAAATTTAACCAAGATAAAGTTCCACGCTCAAACTAATCTGAACAACATAACATAGATTATGACATAAGCATTAGCTGAAAGTTCCGATTGAAATTTCTATTAGTTGTCTATAAAGGAAAAATAAGCGATCATTACAATATCCATTACCAGTACAAGTTTGAAAAAAATCTAGTAGTGAAACCCAAAGTGGTTAAATTTGACAATTGATCTGAGCGCGATGCCCACATAAGGTACAAGAATCCCTCAGTTCAGTTCATGCATTTTTAATTCACAAGATACAAGATTAAAATTTACATAAAAAATTTTCTAATATGCATAGATCCACTCTTTAAATCAGTGCATAAATCAACTGGTATTACACACAAGGAGTGTCTCAGAATTATAATAATTTAATCAATTACAAACTGTGCATTATAATCATTCTCAACTATATTAACCAAAGCAATGAAAATACCATCATCGAAAATGGATTGTTGATTTTCTTCAACCCAGGTTCTTGCGCTATGCCCTTTCTTGAGCTTTCCAAATCCCAGACTTCACCGGTACCTCCTAGCTAATGCTATGGGTACTCTTCTTCCCCCTTAGCTCCCCGAGCCGCAAAGGGGCCACACATAAGAAACCAACAAGTAATAGCTCCAATTCTTGCCTCGCAAGGAAGAACTTCCACTCTTTCTTCAAGCTTGGTATCCCAACTCTCACAAGTAAAACACAGTCATACAAATTTTGGCAGCATAACCTTACCAAAACCAAGAGAGATGCTTTTCTCCTCTACACCATTTGTTTTATAGAATTTTCCTCACTGACACATGTCCACATGCACAATTTAATTAACTTTTTAATTAAAAAAATTAGGATTATTCAGCCACACACTTGTCATACTCTCCCCAATTTGCACAAGTAATTACACATTTTATTTTATTTAAAAAGTCAATTTCCCTCACACTCTGTAAGTGTTCCTATTTTTGCTCTTAGTTGTTCCTTTATTCACGAGATTCTCATTTAATGTGTGTCTCCTAACTAGTTCTTATTTAGAGTTTGATTACGAGTCTTCTTCTAGTTAGACTAGTGATAGATTGACTAAAGATTATCTTCCAAGTGTGCCCCTATTCTCTCATATTATTATTTCTTCTAAATTAAAAATCCAAATTATTAATTTCATGCACACATGTGCATTTTATCCAATATTTAGATTTTTAAACACATTTTTCCTTAAACTCATTTATCTTTATTCTCTTAACTTTTTTAATATTTAATTTAAGTCACCTAACTAACTTAAACTTGGGCTTAGTCATAGAGTAAAGATTAAGATTTTATTGGGTTTTATAATTAATAAATTCACTGTTTAATTAAATAAGTTAATCCGATAGGGTCTAATCTATTTAATGTTTTCTAGGCCACCAAGATTTATTGACTCAAGTTTTTAATTACGCGATGTGCCCTTCAAGAAGCACCTCCGTGCTCCAAGGGTGTCACTCGCCTTTTTGACTGGTTTTGGAAGTTGTCCGACCCTTGGAGTCACACTCCACTCGGTCAAACTTGTGAGAGACTAAGGGCTTCTAAGGAATAAAGACTCTGCCTTATTGAGCGCTCCTTAGAAATCTTCGTGAGTGACTTTCTCAATCTGTCCTCACGACATCGTGGACATCTAAAAATAGGTAATCATTAACCTACCATTCGAGCCACAACGAGAGTGCTAGTAGTCTATGATAGGGATGCTGCCACAGCTCCCACTCAATGTTTGGTTTTTGTGCATGACCCCTTTAATCCTTATGTGAGTCAGATTAGCAAGCATCGTCAACCTGCATCCATTGAGAAAACACTGTCAATGATCCATATACATAATCATACTATAATCAATCAATGTCACATTTGCGTAAAATAAAATACTCAAACAAAAATACAATTCACTCCCTGACTCAATCCAGAGTCCAAGGAAGTCCATTGATGCCATCAACATCCATAATCTGTCACGTGTCCTGCACACTCAGGAATTTCGACAATATCATCTGTCAATACATATATATATATATATATCAAATAAAAATAAATCACAACACATCATCATAATCATGTATAATTTCATAATCAAAACAAAATCAGAATGTACCATAACTGGATCAGTTGCACACAAGTGTCCTCAAAGAGTAAGTCAATAAAAGTGTGCTTAGTAGAGTGGGATGTTACATACACCCCCTCTTATTTTAAACTTCGTCCCGAAGTTTGTACAATATATATATGAAAATAAATAAATGTTTTTGACATAGATCTATATGTCTAATCTATTAAACAAGTAAGGAAATTGTTGACGCATCTCATATGCGTCCTCCAAGGTAGCTGAATGTGGACTATAATTGTCCCACTGGACCTTGACTTGATCGACTATTCGATGCCATAGCTATCGAATGCAATGGTACAGAATGCGGATTGGCTCCGCCATGAGAGCACCCTCATCCGACACCTACAAGGAACTCATGCCAATAACATGTGAAGAATCACTAATATAATGTCTCAAAAAATATACATGAAATACATCGTGCATACGCCTCAAAGAATCATGCAAGTCCAGTCGATAAACCAAGGGTCCTTTCTTTTCCACAAGTTTGAAAGGTCCCACAAACCTAGGAGAGTGTTTAGCACCTTTTCCAAACTTGATCGAACTCTTGTGTGATTTTACCCGCAAGAAAACTCTATCACCAACTTCATAATTGCGGTCAATGCGATGCGCATCAACATAGCTCTTTTGTCGATCATGTGCTTCTTTAATCCTCTGTCTTATCGATTGCATCTATTCTTCCATTTATTGGATCACCTCCAGTCCTATGGGGAACCTATCCTCAAGTCGATCCCAACTCAACGACGTCCGACACAATCATCTGTAAAGAAACTCATACGATGACATCTTAATCATACTCTGATAGTTCTTGTTGTATGCAAACTCTACTAGTGGGAAGAAATCCTCCCAATGTTTCTGTTGGTCCATTAAATACAGATGCAACATGTCCTCCAAAATTTGGTTTATTCTTTCTATTTTCTCGTCTGTCTAAGGGTGATATGTTGTACTGAAATTCAACTGTGTTCCCAAGCCTCTTAGAAACTGGTCCAAAATTGTCCTATAAACACTAATCCTCGATCATATATGATCCTTCTTGGTATGCCATGTAATATCACAACCTCACTGGTAAAAACTCTATCTATGTCTAGTGCCTGATATGTCGTACATTCTGGAATAAAGTGTGCACTCTTCGTCAGGGTTTCTACTACCACAAAAATCGAGTCGTGTCTCCTTGTTGTCAGTGGAAATCCAACAATAAATTCCATCGATATGAATTCCCATTTCGATTCAGGAATAAAGTGTGGTTGTAAAAATCCCGCTGGATGTCTATGTTCAGCTTTCACTTGCTGACATTCTAGACATCTCGCCACATAACTAACTATGTCTTCCTTCATTCCTGTCCAGAAGAATAAAGGCTTAAGGTTTGCCTTCATCTTTGCGACTCCCGGATGAGCCATGTACACTGCTCTATGAGCTTCGCTCAAGATAAAAATCTTAATTCGTCGTTAGGTGGTACACAAATTCTTCCTTTAAACCTCAACAATCCATTGTTTTCTAATGAATAACCTTCAAATTTTGGTACCATCATGGTATTTCGTCCAATATTATCCTTAGCTTCTTTATACCAGTCATCATCGATCTATAAGGTTAGAATATTTTCTCAAAGATTCGTATTAAGAGGTATTACCGAGAATATGCGTGGTCTCTAACTCAACGCATCTGCCACTCTGTTCGCCATACCTTTAATGTAAGTAATCTCAAAGTCATATTCGGTAAGTAATTCTGACTAACGCCTTTGTTGCACGTTCAAGTCACTCTGTGCAAAAATATGCTGCAATCCACAATGATTTGTTTTTAATTCGAATTTCCACCCAATCAGATAGTGTCTCCAAACTCTCAAATCATATACAATTTATAATAATTCTAGGTCATGCATTGCATAGTTCTCTTCATGCTTTCTCAATTTCCACGAAATGTAAGTGATCACTCGACCGTCTTGCATTAAAACTCTGCCTAAACCCTCCTTGGATGCATATGTGCATACCAATAATTCCTTTTCCATGTCGGGCACTTTCAGTATCGACATTGTCGTTAACAACTCCTTGAGCCTTTGAAATGCTTCCGCGCATTTCTCGGTCCATACAAACTTTTTGTTTTTCTTCTGCAATTTCGTGATTGGGTTTGCTATCTTTGAAAAACCTTTGACGAATCGTCGGTAATATCCTGCTAAACCCATAAAGATGTGTACTTATTGTACATTTGTCGATGCTGACCATTCCATTATATCCTTGAATTTCAATGGATCCACAACGATACCTTCACCAGATATGATATGTCCCAAATAATGAATCTTAGATTGGTAAAAAAAGCATTTCGATAGTTGTACGTACAATTTATTTTCTCATAGACACTGTAGTACAAATATTAAATGTTCTTCATGTTCTTCCTTCATCCAAGAATAAATTAGTATGCCATCAATAAACACTTGAAAAAACTTATCCAAGTATTCACGGAACACCCCATTCATCAAACTCATGAATACTCCTGGGGTGTTCGTCAATCCAAATGGGAAAACTGTAAACTCATAGTGTCTGAATCTCATTTTAAAAGTGGTCTTAGGGATATCTTCCTCTTGAATTTGTAACTAGTGATATCTTGACCTCAATTCAATCTTTGAAAACACTGTCGCTCCTTTCATCTTATCAAACAAATCATATATTCTTGGAAACATATACTGGTTCTTGATCGTCGCTTTGTTCAATTGATGATAGTCAATACAAAGTCTCCACGATCCATCCTTGTTTCTTACAAAAATGACTGGTGCACCCCAAGGCGATAAACTTGGATGTATAAGTCCCAAATCCAATAATTCCTTCAATTTCATTTTGAACTCCTACAATTTAGGCATTGACATCCAATATGGAGTTCTTGCTATCGGTTCAGTTCCAGGCGTCAGGTCTATTGTAAACTCCAACTCTCTTTCAGGCGGTAAACCTGGTAACTCTTCTGAAAATACATCGTCAAACTCTCGTACCACCGGAAGGTTTTCTAATTTTTCTGCCTCACCTTTTTCATTTAGCACTAAGGTTGCATATAGCTTGCATCCCTTTTTCATACTCTTCTTTAGCTGTAGGGAAGAAATAAACCTCAAGGATACTCTCTGGTTCCTTCCTACAATCACTCTACTCCGTCCCACATCATCTGTCAAACTTAACCATTTCATCTTATAGTTGAGTATCACATCATGAGATTCCAACCAGTCCATACCGATCACTATGTCATAAGATCCTAATATCATGACATATAGGTTGGCCTTCGTTACAAAGTATCCCAAGTTAATGCTATAATATGTAACCTTTCCTCCAACCTTCTGTTGGGCACCAAAATCCATTTCTATGTATATGAACTCGTCTTGCTCAACTGCCTTTACCTTAATTCTCTTTAGCGTTGCACTAGAGATAAATCTCTTTGTAGCACCTGGGTCTATCAAAATACTAAAAGTTTGGTCAACGATTGTACCTGATGTCTCGAACACAGTGGAATGGTGCTCGACCTGGCAGTTATTCAACGTTGCATGAATCTTGTGGGCCTTTCCCAAATCTCCAATTGTAGTAGGTCCTGATGATGTGACCACTCTGGCCTTCTCAATCAAACATTCTCGCTGGTAATGTGGCTCTCCACATGTCAAACATCCACTCGTCGGTCTAGTACTCCTGGTCCCCGAAGTAGAAGTTGTTGGCCTAGTAGTCTGTGACCCTGGTCTGTTCTGCTAAACATGCCTAAAATGTTGTTGTTGCTGACAACGATGCTACTGCTGTTGTGGTCCTCTGTAAGGAGTCCCCTGCTGAGGAGCCTGTCATCGTGTTGTAGTGAACATAGGTCCTCTAGGTGTATCTTGATTCCTTGAAGTCTGTCTGGATGGTGTCTGTTGCTGCTGTGCTCCTGATGTCATCTGTCCAATCAGTCTAGAAGGAGTTTTGCTCTAACCCCCGCTATTCATCTCTTCCTCATCCATGAGGGCCTTCTGAATTGCATCATGCAATGTTCGAGGCATTTAAATCCTCACCTTCACACAATTGTTGAAGTTAAGGCCGAATACAAACTTTTTGACCTTTAACTTCTCCTTTTTTAGATGTGGAGCATACCTAATTAGCTCCATGAATCTGGCCATATAGTCTGGTACCGTATGACCACCCTGTCCTAAGGCGTTGTAATCATTAAGATGACACTCAATGAATTCCTCGGACAAGTACCTCTCCCGGAACCATTCCTCGAACAAATCCCATGACATATCTTTGACAACCATGTTTAATTGAGGTAGGCGCATCTTCCACCATAGAAGAGCACTCCCCTTCAGCTGAAAGACCACCATGCAGACCTTCATGTTGGAGGTGTAATCACGAAGTGTGAAGCACATCACCATGTTCTCCAACCATGCTTCAACAACTAAGCCATCTGTGGCACCCAAGAACTCAGGAAACTTCACCTTCTCGAGTTCTATGTGCATACTATTACTACCAGTTGGAGTGCGTTGTGAACCCTTAGTGGGTACATACGCTCTGCCCTCATATCGATCTACTCGGTTAATAAAAGACTCTGAAATTCTCTAGAAGAATCTCATCATACCTACCACATCTCCCACAACAACCTGCTCCTGCTCAATGACTTGTTATTCTCCTTGAGGGTTAGACCCCTCTGGCATGGATACTATCGAAGGCGTCACACCTCTTCATCCAACACCACGTCGTCTACTTCCCTGGCATCCTCTAACCATGATTACCTGTAGGGACAATTTCAAATTTAGTTAGACATATAATTTCAATAATTAATTAATCATAGTGGAATGCATAACGGGCCAGTGTCAAGGGTTGAACCTGCTCTAATACCATATGTAACGTCCCCTCCATTACGTCATCAATTAATTGAGTATAGTAAAGGAGATTTTTTTTTTTGTTTTGAAACAAATGTTAGGAAAAGTGATAAGCATTAACGACATACATAAAACTTCTCACATTCAATTCTCATCTCATTACTATACAGCAAGAAACCAAATACCATGTCACAAATTTGATATCAACCATATCACATAAGAATAACAAGAATATCTACCCACCCAACCTATCCTGCAAGTTTAGGACTTCCAGGACACATAATCAACACTCAAGTCCAGGATTCATCTGATTTATTTTGACCACTAAAGGTCTCAGGGATGGCGACTGTTATGAGGAATATGAAGGTATCTACCCAAACAATGCTAGTACAATACACAAAATTGAATCGTCAATAATAATCAACCAATAATACATCCTGAGAGGCCAAAAGTCAATAAAACATAATCCTTACAATTCTTAAGAGTTGAACAATTATACAATCTATTCAAAGATTCTTCAACGATCACAAATTCATTTCTAATTTTATCAACCATAACTTTCATAATAATACGACTAAGGAACCATGTATAAATACAATCTAGAACTTTTCTTCACTAATTACAACATCGAGAATCTATGAATTAATATCTAAGAATGTAAAGGAATCCCAATCTTAGGTAAAGATCTCATCCTAGATTACTCTAGTTTACAATTAAGGGTTGAAAAGAATTCAATCGCTCTAGAGTATCATATTTACACTTCCATACAACAATATTTAGAAACATAAATTATTTATCTTAACATAGGTTCTAATAATGCTATACATAACGATATGTTTTGTATGTATAAATTCCATATTAACTTATTGTCAACTAATATATATATATATATATATATATATATATATATATATATATTAATGGTATAATTCTATTAAGAACCAATTAATTAAGATGGTTCAATTACATCCTGTTATTTATATACCAGGATTAATGCATAAGTAAAATAATCAATATTTGTCATAAAAAAATCTTTTATTGATCACTTGTTATCTTATCAAGAGTGATCTGATATTTTCTTTACTTTCCTAACGAATTATTATAACAAATATCTTAATGAAACAAGGCTGTGTGACAGCGTAGCCCCTGCGAACGAGGTTCCAAAGTAAATTTTGGAAAATGGGGTCGAATTGTAAATGACGGAAGTGTTCGGTGCAAAAGGTATATCATAGATATGTTGTGTGCAACATGTATATCACAGAACATGGGGCATAAAATTTTGTTAGCATTGATGTTAGGTATGTGTTATATTCTTTGCATGTGTAGTAGTGTCGGAGCATATGTGCTGGGTGCACAGGGGTTCGGGGGCAACGCCCCCGATTTTTTTTTTTGGATGGGTACCGCATTTTTTGGGACCGCATTATATTTAGGTGGTTTTTTGGCACATGGTTTCTTTGCCGATGGTTTTCTATTTCCAGTTAAGGAATTAGGGTTTTGGACTAATCTAGGTCATTGGGTTAGGGTTTTGGATTCCGCTGGCTCCTATATGTATTTTGTATTGTAAACATTGTAACACAATGAATGAATATAGAATATGCTGGTTTTCCCAGTTTGGGTTTCCAGGGGAAAAATATCTGTGTAATGTTTGTATTTTCCATTGTATCTTTTCTGTTCTTTTCTGAATATCTGTTTATAGTAGATATTGTACAAGGTTATAATTTTCATTTGGTATCATAGCTTTATTGGCTTCAGAGGGACGCCTTTGTGGTCAAGGATTTGGCTCGAGACTGTGATAAGCCTTGTTACAGTGGGAGATCTGCGGTATTGTTTTTTAGGTGAAAAGAAATGGCAAGCAATTCGAAGATGGAGATCAAGAAGTTTAATGGGAAAATTTTTGAGCTATGGAAGCTCAAGATGGAAGATCTGTTGGTGGATAGAGATTAGTGGATCACGGTAGATCCAGGTACTGCACCTACAGGAACTTTTGCAGATGACTGGAAAAAGTTAGATCAAAAGGCAAAGAGCACAATCTGACTATGTCTCTCTGATTCAATATTACTGAATGTGTCAAAGGAAGCTACAACCAAGGATTTATGGGAAAAGTTGGGGAAGTTGTATCAGTCTAAGTCCCTAGTAAATAAACTATTCCTGAGAAAGAAGCTATATAACCTGAGGATGAGAGATGGAGACTCAGTGCAAGAGCATTTGAACGCCTTCAATACTGTGGTAAGTCAGTTAGTATCTGCTGAGATTAAAATTTCAGATGAAGATGAATGCATCAGTTTGTTGTGTTCTTTACCAGACTCGTGGGATAGTCTAGTTGTGGCCATAGGTAGTAATACAACTTCCTTGAAGTTTGAAGAAGTGGTCTCATCCTTGTTGTCGGAGGAGATGAGATAGAAGAATATGGAAGGGCATAGCACAAACGCATTATTTGCAAGAGGACGTTCCCAAGAAAGAAATAGATATTATTTCTCAAGTGGGAGATCTAAGTCTAAGGGTAGATCTAAATGTCTCGAAAATTTTGTAAGGGTATGTTGGAGATGTGGAAAATAACGACACTATAAGAAGCAGTGTAGATCCAAAGTTGAGAAAAAGAAGGGTTCTGAAGAATCTTCTTCTACAGAAGAAAAGACCTCCAAGAAAGGAGGGGATGTGTACTTGGCCTCTTCAAGCACACATGCAGGTCATGAGGCATGGTTGATTGACTCCAGTGCATCCTTTCATATGACTCCCCATAGTGAGTGGTTCTGCGAATATGAAAGGTATGATGGAGGTAATGTTTTCTTAGGTAATGATTCGACAACCAAAATCATAGGAAGAGGAAGGGTCAAGTTGAGGCTCATAGATGGAAGGATTAGAACACTGATCGGTGCTCTGCACATCCCAGGTATGGTCATAAATTTGATTTCTATAAGAAAAATGGAATATGCAGGGGTAAAAACAATATTTGAAAAGGGAACTTGCAGGATGGTTCGAGGAGCAATGGTGTTGATGAAGGGAGTTTGGTTTGTAACTCTGTATAAGATGATAGGAAGCACTATTAGTGATGGGTGTAATAACTCCATTGTTCCTGATACTGGAGTTGAAGAAGAAAGAACTCCTACAGTCTCTGGAGAAAAGGTTATGTTGTGGCATCAAAGACTGGGGCATATCAGAGAGAAGGGTCTTTGACTACTACATGATAAAGGTTTGATTGAAGGTATGTCTAACTGCTCTCTGGATTTTGATTTCTGTGAACATTCTCTATATGGGAAGCAGAATCGAGTAAGATTCCCCTCTGGTGCAACGAGGGCAGAAGGAATTTTACAGCTAGTTCACAGTGATGTTTTTGGACCTGTGTCGGTCCCATCATTGGGAAAATCTGTGTACTATGTCTCATTTATAGATGAATTCTCGAGGAAAACTTGTATATATTTCCTCAGGAAGAAATCTGAAGTATTTGACAAGTTTAAAGAGTTTAAGGCTCTTGTTGAGAATCAAACAGAGAAAATAATTAAGGTGTCGAGGATAGATAATGACAGAGAGTTCTGCGAGAATGAATTTGAAGAATTCTGTAAGAAGTGTGGTATAGCAAGGCAGAAGACTACTCCATATACACCTCAACAGAATGGTGTTGTAGAAAGGATGAACAAGACGTTGATGGAAAAAGCAAGGTGCATGCTTAGTGGTGCCGGGTTAGGGAAAGAATTTTGGGAAGAGGTAGTGGGTACTGCATGTTATCTGGTCAACAGATCACCCTCATTAGTATTGGATGACAAGACTCCATAAGAGGTATGGACTGGTAAAGAACCTTTGCTCACACATCTTAAGGTATTTGGTTGCGATGCATATGTTCATGTTCCAAAGGAAAACAAGAGTACGCTGGATAAGAAGGATGAAAAATGTATCTTTATTGGATATATAGATGGTCTCAAAGGTTATAAGCTTTGGAACCTTGAAACTAAGAAGGTAGTGTATAGACGAGATGTGGTATTTAGAGAAATGAAGGATGTTGTTAAATAGGAAGTCCTACCAAGTAAGGAAGAACCAGAGAAAATAGAGTTTGATTTAAATGATGATGAATCAGACCTTACAGAAGAACATGAATCAGAAGAAGAAGATCCTCATACTCCAGTATTGAGGAGATCAGATAGAGAAAGAAGGCTACCGGAAAGGTATAGTCCATCTAATTTCTGTTCAAATTTTGCTTTGTCTATTACTGATGATGATCCTAGAACTGCCAGGGAGGCAGTGGATTTAGAGGATGGAAATCTCTGGAAAAGGGCCATGGAAGAAGAAATGGCATCTTTGGATAAGAATGAGGCTTGGGATCTAGTGGATTTGTCAATTGGAAGAAAGCCCATTGGAAGAAAATGGGTATTTAAAAAGAAGTTGAATGCAGAAGGAAAGGTGGAGAAATACAAAGCTCGGTTAGTAGCAAAGGGTTATTCCTAGGTTGAAGGAATTGATTTTGGTGATATTTTTTCTCCTATTGCCAAGTTAACCTCCATAAGATTTATGTTATCTATTGCTGCTGCATTTGATTTTGAAATAGAACAAATGGATGTGAAGACATCATTCCTTCATGGGGATCTGGAAGAAGAAATCTTTATAAAGAAACCATAAGGTTATGCTGTGAAGGGAAAGAAGGAGCTAGTATGCAAGATGAAAAAGTCCTTGTATGGTTTAAAACAATCACCAAGAATGTGGTGTCAAAAATTTGATACTTATATGGTGGGACTTGGCTTCACAAGAAGAAAAGAAGATCACTGTGTGTATTTTAAATTAATTGGTGATCATTTGATTTATTTGGTCTTATATGTGGATGACATGTCGCTGATAGGAAACAACAAGGAGATTATCCAGGATGTGAAAACTTAGTTTCCCTCTAAATTTGACATGAAGGATATTGGTGCTTCAAATTTCATTTTGGGCATGGAAATTAAAAGATATCGGAAAAGGAGGAAACTCTGGTTAAATCAAAGAAAATATATCGAGACAATATTGCAGAGGTTTAATATGCAGGAATGTAAATCGGTCAAGGTTCCTATTCCTGTTGGTGTAAAGTTATCTACAGATCAGTGTCCCAAGACACATGAAGAAGATGAGGACATGTCTCATGTTCCATATGCGAGTGCAGTTGGCAGTTTGATGTATGCAATAGTCTGTACTAGACCGGACATTGCACATGCAGTGGGAGTTTTGAGCAGGTATATGTCAAAACCAGGGAAGGAGCATTGGACAATAGTAAAAAGGGTTTTTAGGTATATGCGTGGCACTGCTAGCTATGGATTGTGCTACGAAGGAAGACCGGGATTGGACAGAGTAGTGGATATACATGGCTTTGTGGATGCAGATTGGGCTGGAGATTTGGATCGTAGGAGATATACAAGCGGGTATGTGTTTAATCTATTCGAAGGAGCAATAAGTTGGATGAGAAAAAGATAGGCTGTAGTGGCACTTTCAACTACAGAAGCTGAATACATGGCATCCACTCATGCAAGTAAGGAAACAATATGGTTACAAAGATTGTGTTTAGGTATTGGTTTGGTACAAGAAGCTGTAAGGATAGAGTGTGACAGTTAGAGTGCAATTTTTCTGGCGAAGAACCCTGCTTATCATTCAAAGACAAAGCACATTGATGTTCAATATCACTTTGTGAGAGACATGATTGAAGAAAAGAAAGTATCACTGATGAAGGTGGACACTTTGAAGAATGTTG
>JASDQU010102755.1:45369-61563 GCA_032191745.1 Picea mariana | reverse complement strand
AAGACAAAGCACATTGATGTTCAATATCACTTTGTGAGAGACATGATTGAAGAAAAGAAAGTATCACTGATGAAGGTGGACACTTTGAAGAATGTTGCAGACTCATTAACAAAATCTGTGAGCACTGAGAAGTTCTCTTGGTGTAGAGGATCCATGGGCATTGTTGCCCTAGATTGTTGACTATGTAACCCTGTAACCCCCTATATGCAAAGAAAACAACAAGTGGGAGAATGTTGGGTATGTGTTATATTCTGGATCGGGACCACATTTTTTGGGACCGCATTATATTTAAGTGGTTTTTCAGCACATGGTTTCTTTGCTGATGGTTTTCTATTTCTAGTTAAAGAATTAGGGTTTTGGACTAATCCAGGTCATTGGGTTAGGGTTTTGGATGCCGCTGGCTCCTATATGTATTTTGTATTGTAAACATTGTAACACAATGAATGAATATATAATATGTTGGTTTTCCTGGTTTGGGTTTCCAGGGGAAAAATCTCTGTGTAATGTTTGTATTTGCCATTGTATCTTTTCTGTTCTTTTCTAAATATCTGTTTACAGTAGATATTGTATAAGGTTAGAATTTAAAACTAAGGCGCGACTCCGTGGATCAAGGTAAGTTGTGGAAAATGGGGTCGAATTGTAAATGACAGAAGTGTTCGGTGCAAAATGTATATCACATAAATGTTGTGTTGAACTTGTATATCATGGAACATAGACCCTGCAGAGAGATAGAAAACTGCAGTGAAGATGTGGCAAGAATCATGAAGCACAGGTGGTATCCATGCAGTAAATGACACTTGGCATGTAGAGAACCATTTAGTTTTTGAAAGTATATAACAAAATACAATTTGTTCATAGTGGAAGAAAAAATTTGGAAATTTATCCATGCAACAAATGACGCTTGGCATGTAGAGCACCATTTATTTTTTGAAAGTATATAACAAAATACAAATTTGTTTGTCATATATACTGGTGAAAGATAAAAATGTATGAAGACATAAATTTAAAAGTAGATAAGAAAACAATTTTATTTGAAATATGTCAAATTTATGAAAATTTTGTTACATACTACTGAAAATTTTGAAATATATATAAAAATAAAAGTCTGTTACATATTAATGGAAATTTCAATGCATTTGTCATGTAGACTGGGATTGGGGCTCCCGTGGACCATTAGAGAAATATGTACAAGAAACAGGACTGTAGAAAGAAGATAGAGTGCAATACCTGCAAAATAAATAAATTGAAAGGTATAAGTGTTTGCTTAGACATTTCCATTTAAAAAAGTGGAATAACTGGGTTGATAAACAAAGTAAGATGCGATCATTAGACTTACAGTGATGGTACATATGAGCCCTTTGGCTATTTGCTTGTGGCTTCCATTTCATTGATGTCATTGACGACTGCTGGAATCCTGACAACTGCCTGTTGCCTTTCGTCAGCGACCTGCTTCAATTCCCTTTCGAGCCATTCTTCAATGTAGCTTCTCATTGGGGCGACGTTGATCTCATTCTGGATTTTTATGTTGAAAATATCATTTTATAATTCCCAGAAGTCGATATAAACATTACACAGATCCTAATGAATTTCCTCATTCTGTGTTGCATAGTCGACTAGCCAGTCGTCGACGTGAGCTTGATCATATTCAAGGATGATGTAAAACTTTTTTAGAGACAACGCCTTAAACATATCAACCTGTTTATTGAACTCTTGCCTAGTTAAGGGAAAGGAGTTTGCGATTAAGTCGGGGTCTTGGAAGTTGTTGGTATTTTTGGCTAAGTTTATTCTTGACAGCCTTGTGAATAATTTATATTTCTTTGATATGGCTTGTTCACATGACTGAACAATGAGATGCAGGTTCTTCACTTTTTATTTCCAGCATGCATTTAATTGACCGATCCAATTTTTGGATGGAAGATCTTGTTTTCTTCTTTTCGTTTCTATCATATTGTTGACAATGGTGCCAAAAGGAAGGATCGTCTTTAAATATAATTTTTCTTCATCTTTTAACTTCGCCTGCAAATGTTTGAGCAAACTATTGTTGGTTGTGGAGCCTGATTATCTTCCTAATTCAGAGGTCTTTTACTTTCAGCCGTGTTTATACCCCACGAAGTATTTACACTCCAGAAGTATGTACACTCTTCCATGTGGGGGAGTGCAGAGGGGGGGTACCCCCTCTGCGGGGTCCTGGGGGGCTATCCCCCCGGCTGGGGGCAAGCGAGGGTTCGGGGGCGAAGCCCCCGAAGGAAAAATTGCCTTGTAAAAGTATATTGTAATTTCATTTTAAATCTGGACCGTTCATTATAAGGTCACAGATCTAACGATAGAGATTATGTTAGGGTTTTTTGCCTTAGAAGGAAACCCTCTTTTATTAGGGAAATGTATTGCAGCTATGGTTGATGGCGAATATTGTATTCTGAGATAGAAGACTGTGAGAGAAAGAAGAGGAAGTTACAACGGGTTTGCTGTAGGTTGTATCCCTTCATATGATGGATAATAATAAATGAAGGACCTGACAATTTCTCTGGTGCACGTAGCCCACACTGGGTGAACCACGTAAATCTGTGTCTCTATTGTATTGTGTATCTTCTATTGTATTGAAAAACAAGAATACACAGTGCCTGATGAGATCACTGAAAAAGAAATTCCAAAGGAACCAGAAAATCAAAATGTACAACAATAGGAGCAACAGGTACCTCAAACACCTGCAAGTGTTGTTAGAAAATCTACCAGGTTAAGTATACCCCCTGAACGATACTCTCCTTCATTGTATTATTTATTGTTGACTAATTCTGGTGAACCAGAATGTTATGAAAAGGCAATGCAGGTAGACACCAAAAGGAAGTGGGAGCAAGGGATGAAAGAGGAAATGGATTCCTTGGTAAATAACCATACTTGGGACTTGGTTTAGTTGCCTGCAGGAAAAAGAGCATTGCAGAATAAATGGGTTTACAAGTTGAAGGAAGAAGATGGAGGAGAAAAGAGGTACAAGGCTAGACTTGCTGTAAAGGGGTTTGCACAAAAGAAAAGTATAGATTTTGATGAAATATTTTCTCCTGTTGTTAAAATGACTTCAATTAGAACTATTTTAAGTCTTGTGGTAGTAGAAGATTTGCATCTTGAACAGTTAGATGTAAAAACAACTTTTCTCCATGGGGATTTGGAGGAAGAGATTTATATGCAGCAGCCACAGGGGTATGAGTTCAAAGGGAAGGAGAATTTGGTATGCAAGTTTAAGAAGAGATTATATGGCCTAAAGAAAGCTCCAAGGCAGTGGTATCTGAAGTTTGATAGATTTATGATAGAACAGGGTTATAGTAGATGTCATTCTGATCACTGTGTTTATTTTAAAAAGCTAGAAAATGGAAGCTTTATTATCTTGCTATTGTATGTAGATGACATACTTGTTGCAGGGTCTAATATGCAGGATATAAATGTGCTCAAGAAGAAATTAGCCAATTCATTTGCGATGAAGGATTTGGCTGCTGCAAAGAAAATCCCTGGTATGAGAATAACAATAGATAGGAAAAATCGCAAACTGACATTGTCTCAGGGTGAGTACACAGAGAAGGTGTTGGAGAGGTTTAGAATGCAGAATGAAAAACCAGTTAGTACACCTCTGGCCAACCATTTCAAATTAACTAAGGAAATGTGTCCCAAGACATAGGAGGAGATAGAATACATGTCCAGGGTCCCATATTCATCAATAGTTGGTAGCTTGATGTATGCAATGGTTTGCACAAGACCAGATATTGCACATGTAGTGGGAGTTGTGAGAAGATATATGAACAATCCAGGTAAGAACATTGGGAGGCAGTAAAGTGGATTCTCAAATACTTGAGAGGTACTGCTAATCATGCATTATGTTTTGGAGGTTTAGAAACTGTTCTACAAAGATATGTTGATTCAGATATGGCAGGTGATAAAGATAGCAGGAGGAGTACCACAGGGTATGCGTTTACTATAGGTGGAACAACAATAAGTTGGATTTCAAAATTGCAAAAGGTTGTTGCACTTTCAACAATAGAGGCAGAGTATGTTGCTGTTATAGAGGCTAGTAAAGAGATGATTTGGCTACAGAGGTTTATGGAGGAATTGGGAAAGAAGCAAGAGAATAACAGGTTGTACTATGACAGTGAGAGTGCCATTCATCTTGCAAAGAACTCAGCCTTCCATTTGAAGACTAAGAATATACAGTTGAGGTACCACTTCATACGATCTGCCATGGAAGATGGACATTTGAAGTTGGAAAAGATACACACTAGCCAGAATCCTGCAGACATGTTAACAAAGGGAGTAGCCAGGGAGAAACTGAGTTCCTGCTCATTTTTAGTTGGTCTTCAAGAATGAATATGAAGATGAGAAATTTTATAGGTCCAAGAAAGTTCAGAGTCCAACATATACAACAGTGGTGGAGTTGTTGAGATCAGTCTCCAAGTGGGAGATTGTTGGTTGTAGAGCCTGATTATCTTCCCGATTCAGAGGTCTTTTACTTTCAGCCGTGTTTATACTCCATGAAGTATTTACACCCTAGAAGTATGTACACTCTTCCATGCGGGGGAGTGTAGAGGGGGGTTACCCCCTCTGCGGGGTCCGGGGGGCTTTCCCCTCGGCTGGGGGCAAGCGGGGGTTCGGGGGCAAAGCCCCTGAAGGAAAAATTTCCTTGTAAAAGTATATTGTAATTTCATTGTAAATCTGGACCGTTCATTATAAGGTCGCAGATCTAACGATAGAGATTATGTTAGGGTTTTTTGCCTTAGAAGGCAACCCTCTTTTATGAGGAAAATGTATTGTGACTATGGTTGATGGAGAATATTGTATTCTGAGATAGAAGACTATGAGAGAAAGAAGAGGAAGTTACAACGGGTTTGCTGTAGGTTGTATCCCTTCATATGCTGGATAATAATAAACGAAGGACCTGGAAATTTCTCTGGTGGACGTAGCCCACACTAGGTGAACCACATAAATCTATGTCTCTATTGTATTGTGTATCTTTTGTGTTTTGTTTCCTCATTTGTTTTATTTTATTGCTCCACGGTCCTGTTTTTCTAACAACTATGTGCCCTTGTTCCAAGGGAAGTGATGGGTTGTGATGTTTTCGACACCTCGGTAACCAGTTCCATTATTTTCTTGATATTGTTCTCCACATATCCTCTACAGGATGCGAGGAGGATGGAGGATGCTTTTAAGTTGGCTGTAGGGGTGGCATGCATGGCTATTGCCAAAGGATTGGTAAGCAATGGCATATGAATCAAAGCCTCTTCCAATTCCTTGATCCGGTCCTTCAGTCTGGCATTCTTGACCTCGATGCCTCCAATAGAATCATGAAGTGCATCTCTACTCGCGTTGTGAAGTTGACAGATTTGGGACGACCACATGTTGGCAAGGTCAACCTCTGAATGAGATTTTCCTTTCTTATTTTTTACATCTTTTTTCTCAATTATCAATTTTTTGGACTGGTTGTCAAAAACAACGCTCTGGAACATGAAGGATTCATCTTCATAAAAATTTTCGATATCGGATATGTCCATTGGACGACTATGCTAGATGGTGTCTCCAGGCTAATCAAGGTAGTGGGGCATGCTATCCAGATCAATGTCAAGTTTCGTGTTCTCACTTTGAATTTCTGGCTCTTCCGCCTGTCCCACATTTTTTTTTCTCTTCTTCTCTACTAGAAGCTTGCGAGAACTATCAATTTTAGAGTGAGGAGGGTCATTATCTCCTCCTTCGTTTGAAGAACTCTGAGTTTCTTTGTTGTTGTGGTGGGTCATTGGAGCGATGCTCTGGGATGTAATACTTTTTGGAGTGCTATTTGTTAATTGAACACTCTTGTCACCGGGGCCTTTCCTCTATTGCATGTACAATTTTGTGTAGCTTTGCACTGTGTCTAGGTCGTCTGCATCAGAAGCAGGAGCATTGCCTCCAGTGTCTCTATTTTTGGGCAGGTGTTTTTTGAAAAAACAATTTCCGAGGCCAAGTGTTTATAAATGTTGTCGAAAAATATTATCAGGGTCGAATCCGCTTATGATTTCAGCATATCTCAGGTTGAATATGCTAGAATGTGTTGCAAATTCATTAATTTTGTTGACATTTTTCAATAGGAACTCCCCTACTTTCCAAGGCAGAGGAATGAACTATTTTTTTTTCTTCTTTTGCAATAGATGCAACCAGTAGTTGTATTGCCATGCTACTTATGCAAAAAACATTTTGTCTGTAATGTGACATGGAAGGAGAGCAGGTTTTTCCGTGGAGCCAAAAATTCTTATCACAATGTAATTATCCAAATGTTCAAGTGTCCCCTTCCTGTCCAAAAAACTGGTTGCTTGTTCAGATATGCGGGGAGCATGTTCTCCTAACAACAAAACTTTAAAAACAGACACGAAGCCATTAAAAACCTCATAAAAATAGTGGGAAGCCTTGTGCTTCCACAAGGCCTGGTACCAAAACGTCATTGGGTCAAATTCCCAGTAGACATTCTTGGATAAAGATAGTTGTGGAAACTGACAGCAATGCACTATCGCAAAAACTAAGTAGGACGACATATAAAATTTCTTTTCCCTTTTGAAGCTTGACAATTGGGAATGGATTTCATGGGAAATTAACTTGTCCCAATAAAAAATGGCTTGTTTGTTGACTGTGAAATAAAAAATATAAAGAGCCATCTGGGAAACAGTTGTTGTGGACTCCTGTCCCGTTATTCTTGTAAACAACCAAGCAATTTCATAGAATGTATTTCTAAATGAACTAACCTACAAGCTTGTGATATCTTTAGGAACTAGAATGGGGTCTTCCAATAAATGGGGCAAGAGGTCCAACCCTTTATTATGCTTTGCTAGGAACTGTTTGCAATCTTCTCCTTTGAACGCCAATGTTGGATCCGACAATCTTAACATCTGGCGGAAGACCTGAGGTGACAAAGAAACAAAAGAGTGGTCTCGCAGTGGAATAATTATTTTTCTGAAATAAATTTATTGGCGCACGAAGATACCACATCCTTACAGTCAAAAAACTCAGGGACACAACCTGCACGAGCAATCCCAGAGGTCCAAATTACTTGGTTCTCTGCGACAGAGGTTGAGTAATAAGAATATGCCCTGGACCACTGGAAGTTTTGGTCCTTGCACCCAAAGATGTTCACTGTATCTCCACAGAACTATTGTCAAGTTGATGCCATAGGTTTATGAGAATGTTTGTTTTCTCCAGAAGATGGTTGAAATGAACAATTAGAGCYGATAATGTAACTTTGTGCTAAATCTTGGTTAAATGCTTATGAATGRGAAAGCTCCTCGAGCCTTTCACTGATTAATGAAAATCTGTATGGGTGGTGCCTGATGAAATGTTAACARTAAAGATTACTTATTGCATATTTAGAAATGAGAAGGTGGCGGGTACGACGAAGAKAAATTAAGGATTGGAGGTTTCGTGAACGTGCCAAGGCGGTGACGTGCGAACGACATTTCATGATTTTGAAATAAACACTCAGAAGGGATAATATACCCCCCCAAAAATATTGGTTTAATGCGCATTAATAGGATATCTCCTCGAGCCTTTCACCCATCAATGACAATCTATTCATGCATGATGAGTTGTTAGAAAAAAATGTCAGTAATTGCATATTTAGAAACAAGATATGTATATATATCTTGTATATATATAAACAATTTATTTTTTATTTTTTATTATAGACAAGTGCGAAGGTCACAGAGATGGCAGAGAGTAAGGAAAGAATTTCAAGGTCTGAAAAGTGGTCGGATGAGATTCAAAAAAGGGTTACGGGTATACTCAGGAGAGGCGAGTGTTCCACGGTCAAATTTTATGTATTGGAATTTTTGACTGCAAAACGTATTAAACAGAAGAGAGCATGATGGGGCAGTTCAACGGCTGCTTTGTATATTTGCGGAATTCCAGGAAAGTGGCTAAGTATGGAATAGGGAAACAATCGTGCAAACTCGTTCTTGGAAGCAAGGATTGAAATTTTCGTGAACAGACCAACCCGACGATGCGCAAATGACACTCCATGATGTTTGAAATTAACACTTTCTAATTGCATGCCTAGAAATAAGATCTTATATATAATTGGTAATTGTTAATTGAAAAAGGGCGCAGGCACAAGAAACAACGATTAGGAACTGAATATTTCTTGAACCGGCCAAATCGAAGATCCGCGAAAGAAATTCGAAGATATGGCGAAGTCTGGAAAGTGAACAGACATGCTTCAAAATAGGGTGACAATAGTTCCATAGAAGACGCCAGGATCTGCAAGTCTACCCACGCGCGCAGCCAGACATTTTCGAAAAAATGAATAAGTGATGAGAAAGATAAAGTTCAGGGAAAAGAGAAACAAATATTTGGCTAAGTAACAAAAGAAGGGCCAATATATTCACATCTATAACATATATCCCATTTTCCTGCCAATATATATACTTGGAAAGAAGTGTGAAGGTGGCGGGCACAAAAGACAACGACTAGGAATACGATTCATGAGTTTACTTGGTTCTTGGTTGTATGCTTCGTCTGTCAATTTGTATATCGCGGAACTCTGAGTCAGTTTTTTAGCCATCTATCCCACAAGTCCGGCTGTCAATTTGTATAGTGCAGAACTCTGGGTGTTGTTTGTAGGACACATAACTATAGAGGGAATTCTTTTCCCTTTAATATAGCTTATGTGACACAAATGTGGTATGCCTCGTTTTAGCACTTTTCCATCCGTAAACAATGGCAATCTTGAGCCCACAGCCCTGGATCCCGTGTGTCAATTTGTATATCGCAGAGCTTCGAATGTTGTTTGGAGGTCACAAAAAGATAGAAGTGCAATGTTGAGCCAGCCAGCGCGCAAGTCCGCCTGTCAATTTGTATATCATGAAAATCTGGGTGCTACTTGTAGGACACAGAACAAAAGAGGGCCAATTTAGAGAAAGGGAAAGCGTTCAGCGGAAACACGTGAATTTGCCAAGCCGCGTAGCAAGGCATTTTCGGAAAAAAAATATTAAGTAACCAAGAAGAGAAACTACAGGGGATAAAAGAGTGGGAAAATAGAAAGGTGGAGGGCAGTTTTTGTAAGTGTGAATTGGTTTCAAAGAAGCCCCATTGTTGCAAAACCATCATTTTCTACTAATTGCCAGCAAATGCTTTGTTGAAGATTAGATTTTATTGCAACCTGTGCATGTAAGTATGTTTTTGATACATTCTTCCATGACTGTAACATATTAACTTAAGTATTAAACTTCATTTTCTACTAATTGTCAACAAATGCTTTGTTGAAGATTAGATTTTATTGGAGCGTGTGGGTGTAAGTGTGTTCTTGATACATTCTTCCATGACTGTAACATATTAATTTAAGTATTAAACTTCTTGCATTATGGGTTGTTAGCATTAAAACTTAATAACTGTATGTCTGGAAATAAGAATGACAATTTTGCTGCAAAATTGTACATTGGTATTGCGATGTAATAGGATTGACATAGTACATTGTCATATGATTGTTACATGTTCCATCTTAGAAAAAATAACCTAAGTAAACACAATATCAAAGAACTACAAGACCATCGAACCATGCCAATGAGAACAGGCATTAAATCCAGAAAAGAAGCAACAACGAAGACTCCAAGGCAATTTTTGTTAATAGAAAATCCATTTAAAAAAAAATGAAAAACACCGAGTATTGTACATCTATCCTTAGAAATTGGACCCAGTTCTTCGGGCCAAAACATTGAACGTATCTGCCAAAAACACAGGCACAAGATCCATAGTATGCAGGATCCTTGCAGCTATCTCCTCTATGAATCATCCTATGGTAAAATTGATAGTTTTCAGAAGCTTCCCATGATGAAGAAGACAAAAAACATTGCAGGGAAAATGGAATAGCCCTTAACTAAAAGTTAGGACACAACTAGAAACCACCTCTGCACAGTCGAAAAAACTTCAGGGACACAAGTTCCACGTGCAATTTCAGAGGCCCAAATTAGTCCATTTTGGGTGGAAGGAGATGACTAGTAGAAATATGCCTTGTAATTTTTTGGCTTGAAATATATCTCTGGGAACATCAACATATCATTTCTTTACAGTGAAACTCTTCTGCCCAGAATGTACTAATTTGGACCTCTGGAATTCCTACTTTCGAGCTGCAAAGTGGCTATTGTGTTCAGTGTCGGTTTCTTTTTTGAAACTCCTTTTGGTGTTGTCAGGACCGCCGTCACTGAGCTGGGAAGTTCTACCTGTTATGGTTGATTTCAATTTGGGTGCAAGAGTGGGAACAATCTCCGCATTTCCATCATCCATTGCTGTATCATCGCCCATCAGATCATCTTCTTCTAGCTTAGAATCCATGACATCAACCTCTGTGTCAGCCATCAATGCAACTGGGAAGGTTCTCAGACCAGGCAGGGTTGCCTTGGAATTCTTTGGCTTGAAATATATCTCTCGGTGTACCAAGGGACCATCTCCTTTTTTGCTCCTGGGCAGAGGGAGATGAGTAGTAAGAATATGCCCTGGAATAGTGGAACCTCTGGCCATTATGGTCGAATGTGTTTACTGTATCTCGACAGAACTTCTCTCACAAGTTAACGAGAATTTCTGTTTGTTCTAGATGATGTTTGAAATGAAAATTGGGGAGGGATAATATAACCCTCCACAAATTATGTTTTGATGCGTATCAATGGAATATCTCCTCGAGCGTTCCGCTGATCAATGACAATCTCCAGGGTTCGTGCAGAATGAGCTGTTACCATTAAATCTCACTAATTTCATATTTAGAAAAAAGTGCGAAGGTCGCGGTGACGACGAAGAGAGACGAAGAGTTAGATATTTCTTAAAGGCGCCAACCAGCCGGTGCACAAAAACAGATTGCATCATGTTTGAAATGAATAATTGGAAAGGATAACACACTTCTCCACAAATATTGGTTTAATTTGTAGTAATGACAAATCTTCTCTGGCCTTCCGGACATTAACGACAATCTTAACGATTCCTGCAGGATGAACTACTTGCATTAAAGCTTAATTATTGCATATCTGGAAACAAATACGAAGGTAGCGGTGATGGCGAATTGCCACGAAGCATTGTACATTTCGTGCACCTGCCAACTCGTGAAACATATTCCAAGAAATTCCCAAGTATGGAAAGTGGTCGGGCGGGTTACAAAAAAAAAAGGGCAGAAGATATACCCAGGGCAGAAAATCCCACACCTAGACATTTTTTGAAAAACGAGTAAATAAAGAAAGGGAAAGTAGAGAGAAAGAGAAAGCGGATGAAAATTTTCGGAAGCGGGAATTGGTCTTAATAGTAACTATGGAGTGCATTAAACATGTTAATAGGTTCTTCAATCAAGGAATAGGTACAACGAGCAATGTTTATAGTTTCCAGGATCTATTTGTATAAGAGAAGCATCGAAAAGTTGCAAGACAATCATTTTTTGGATGTTTAAGTAAAGATTTTATACTGTTAGCTTCATCGCAAGTATAACAACGACGAATAAGAATTTTATTGACCTCTCGTTCATATGATTGTTCCATTAGGCTTTGCATAATATATGTTCTTTTATTTCAATTTGTTTGCTAATTTGTGGGTCGCAGAAGTCATGGTGCTGTTTGCAGGCGGCGAAATAATGGAAACACAATATTGAACCTGCCTATCCTGTAAATCGCCTATTCGGAAAACCACGAGCCAAAAAGTTTGTACAATATGAAACAGGGAAGCCGTTGGTTGGGCTAGTGATATACAAGTAAGTGAAATCTGAAGACATGAATCTGCTAACTTCCGCACCTAGAAATTTTTCGAAAAACGAGTAATACACACTAAATATGTACTATAAAGTATGAACATGAGATTTTATAGAGCATGTACAAATCCCGCATTCCATACTTGCCACTTTTTGGATCGCGGTTTCTCGGGTTGGTGGGCTCAAAAGTGGGCCTCTATTGTTCCGTGGCCTACAAATAGCACCCATAATTCTGCGATATACAAATTGACAAGTGGACTTGCGGGCTAGCTGGGTCAACATTGCACTCCTATTGTTTCGTGTCATACAAACAACACTCGGAGTGACGCGACATACAAATTGACAGACGGACTCCAGGGCTGGCATCCTCAAGATTGTGATTGTTTACGAATGGTAATCCCTATCAAATATTTAACATTATCTAAAAACATTATTTTCAATACTAAATTATTAATATTAAATATTGATATTGTACAATTTAATTAGACAAAAAGGTTTGTACAATATGAAACGGGTAAGCGGTCGGTTGGGCTGGTGATATAAAAGTAAGTGAAATCTGAAGACGTGAATCTGCCAACTTCCACACCAAGAAATTTTTCGAAAAAAATGAGTAATACATAATATGTACTTTTATAAAGTACGGACATGAGATTTTATAGAGCATGTACTAATCCCGCATTCCATACTTAACCATATTTTGGATCACGGGTTCTCGGGCTGGCGGGCTCAAAATTGGGCCTTTACTATTTTGTGTCCTACAAATAGCACCCAAGAGTTCCGCGATATACATATTGACAGGCGGACTTGAGGGCTGTCTGGCTCAACATTGCATTTCTATTTTTCTGTGTCCTTCAAACACCACTGGAACTACCTCTATATACAAATTGACAGACGAACTCCAGGGATGGCAGGCTCAAGATTGTGATTGTTTGCAGATGGTGATCTCTATCAACTATCTAACACTACCTAAAAACATTATTTTCAATACTAAAGTATTAATATTAAATATTGATATTCTACAATTTAATTACATAAAATTATTAAAGGACGATAAATATCTTATTTAAAAGAAATACCCGGCTATTCGGAAACTTGCGTTCCAAAATTTTTGTATAATATGAAATAGGGAAGAGGTCGGTCGGGCTGGTGATGTAAAAGTGGGTGGAAATCTGAACACGTGTATCCGTCAAGTTCCACACCTAGAAATTTTCCCAAGAAGCCAATAATACATATTAAATATGTACTTTTATAAAGTATGGGCATGAGATTTTATAGAGCATGTAGGGATCCCTCATTCCATACTTAGCCACTTTTTGGATCACGGGTTCTCAGGCTGGCGGGCTCAAAATTGGGCCTCTGTTGTTCCCTGCCCTACCAATGGCACCTAGAGTTCCGCGATATGCAAATTGACAAGCGAGATATTTGAATTTTAAGGGCCTCATGTTGATGTGATAGCACAATTGGACTTGGGCCAGTTTATATTTGTTTATTACAATATGAAACGGGGAAGCGGTCGGTCGGGTTGGTGATATAAAAGTAAGTGAAATCTGAAGACGTGAATTTGCCAACTTCCACACCTAGAAATTTTCTGAAAAACGAGTAATAGATACTAAGTATGTACTCTTATAAAGTATGGACATGAGATTTTTATAGAGCATGTACGTATCCCACACTCCATACTTGGCCACTTTTTGGAGCGCGGGTTCTCGGTCTGGCGGGCTCAAAATCGGGCCTCTACTACTCCGTATCCTACAAATAGCACCCATAGTTCCATGATATACAAATTAACAGGTGAACTTGCGGACTGGCTGGCTCAACATTGCACTTCTATTGTTCCCTATCTTCCAAACAACACTAAGAGGAAACGAGCAATACATACTAAATATGTACTTTTATAAGCTATGGACATGAGATTTTATAGAGCATGTACGAATCCCTCATTCCATACTTAGCCATTTTTTGGATCGCGGGTTCTCGAGTTGGCGGGCTCAAAATTGGGCCTTTATTGTTCCGTGCCCTACAAACAACACCCACAGTATCGCGATATACAAATTGACAAGCGAACTTGCAGGCTGTCTGGGTCAACATTACACTTCTATTGTTCAGTGTCCTCCAAGCAACAATCAGACTTCCGCGATAGACAAATTGACAGACGAACTCCAGGACTGGTGGGCTCAAGATTGCCATTGTTTACGGATGGGCATCCCTATCAACTATCTAACATTATCAAAAGACATGATTTTCAAATACTAAATTATTAATATTAAATATTGATATCGCACAATTAATTACATAAATTGTCAATATTGAACCCCCCGATCCGGTAACTCGCCTATTCGGAAAAACCACGAGATAAAAAAATTGTACAATATGAAACAGGGAAGCAGTTAGTCAGGGTGGTGATATAAAAGTAAGTGAAATCTGAAGACGTGAATCCACCAATTTCCGTACCAAGGAATTTTTCAAAAAATGAGTAATACATACTAAATATGTACTATAAAGTATGAACATGAGATTTTATAGAGCATGTACGAATCCCACATTCCATACCTAGCCACTTTTTGGATCGCGGGTTGTCGGGCTCAAAATTGGGCCACTACTGTTCCGTTCCCTACAAATAGCAACCATAATTCCACGATATACAAATTGACAAGCGGACATGTGGGCTGGCTGGCTTAACATTGCACTTCTATTATTCTGTGTCCTCCAAATAGCACTCAGAGTTCCATGATATACAAATTGACAGATGGACTCCAGGGCTGGCGGGCTCAAGATTGCCATTGTTTACAAATGGTAATTCCTATCAACTATCTAACATTATCTAAAAACATTATTTTCAATACTAAATTATTAATATTAAATATTGATATTGTACAATTTAATTAGACAAAAAAGTTTTGTACAATTTGGAATGGGGAAGCGGTCGGCTGGGCTGGTGATATAAAGTAAGTGGAAATCTGAACACGTGCATCCGCCAACTTCCACACCTAGAAATTTTTCGAGAAACAAACAATACATACCAAATATGTACTTTTATAAAGTATGGACATGAGATTTTATAGAGCATGTATGGATCCTTCATTCCATACTTAGTCACTTTTTGGATCACGGGTTCTTGGGCCGATGGGCTCAAAATTCAGCCTCTATTGTTCTGTGTCCTACAAATAGCACCCAAAGTTCCATGATATACAAATTGACAGGTGGACTTGCGGGCTGTCTGGCTGAACATTGCACTTCTATTGTCCCGTGTCCTCCAAACTGCACTCGGAGTTTCGCGACATACAAATTGATAGATGGATTCTAGGACTGGCGGGCTCAAGATTGTGATTGTTTACGGATGGTCATCCTATCTAACATTATTTAAAAACATTATTTTCAAATACTAAATTATTAATATTAAATATTGATATTGTACAATTTAATTAAATAAAATTATCAAAGGATGTTAAATTGCTTATTTTAAAAGAAATGAAGGAAGAAAACAAAGTTTTTTTAAAATTCTATCACTGCAAGCATAACAACGACCAATTTGAATTTTAAGGGCCTCTTGTTGATATGATAGCACAATTGGACTTCTCATAGTATACATTCGTTGATTTCAAATTATTCCAGGAGATTAATTTTACCAAGTTCATCAATCAAGGAAAAATGCTAAAACAAGCCACATACTACATTTGCGTCATAGCGCCATAGAAATTATCGGGCGGATTTGCGAGATAGTTGGCTAAAAAATTGAAATTCTATTGTTTCGTGTCCTCCAAACAACACTCGGAGTTCCACGATATACAAATCCACAGACAAAGCATACAACCAAGAACCAATTAAACTCCAAACATGCCACAAGAAAGTTCCCACAAGGTTCCATAGAGCCAGATGCATCGTGGCATTCATTTTCTCTTACATCTGGTATATGTACCCAATAAAAAATAACCGAGGCCATGGGATATATGGGGTTTGCTGCCATGCTTCCCATTTTTGGACCGAACAATCTTATGTGCATGCAATCCTAAGTAGTCGAGTCCCACGAATATTGATCTGGATGTTGAAGAAATATTACAGAGACACATGAGGTATTTTCGTTTCCTGCCAAAGTTTGATATTTTTTTTTTCCCTTCTTCAGCCGATATGCAAAATTGCATTGTCCTCATTTAAGGTAAATTTGTTGTGTATCCGAAAATTGCGCAACATGTAGACTTCGCTTGCCTTTTTCTGTAGATATGTTTCATACGACAATTCTGCCAACTTAGGAAGCACATTTTGTAACAGAGGCTACCTAACCGTACAATTCACGGTTGTGTTTCCCATGGTTCAGATGGAAGCATTGAGGAAATGCCCATATATATATGGACATTTTTCACCACATCGCAGACAATCAATCGTATCATCACTTATCAAAGTGGAGGCAGAAGCATGAGAGTTGCATTTCACACATACAGATTTAAAGGGGGTCGAGTACACATTCGTTGCAACTAAAACAC
>JASDQU010102755.1:6911-45315 GCA_032191745.1 Picea mariana | reverse complement strand
TAAAAAAAATAAAATAAAATAAAACAAGCTGCAAAAATTTGGTGAAGGCTATTTGTATAAGCAAAGTGAGGATGATTTTGTGGATGTATATGCACAACAGTTATAGAGATAGCTAGTTTCTTCAGATCCTGTACTAGATCTCCTCGCAACTCTGTTACAAACGTTGCCTGGGTTGTCCGAAAGATCCTTTCTCTAACATCCCTTTTCTTTGTTATATTTTTGAAGAGCATAAGTGGAATCTGCCCTCTAAGTAATTGTTTCTCCATGGAAGAAAACAAATTTCAATAGGTATCGAACAATTGCAGCTGCAACATGGAACAGTGCAAAATTTGTGTAACTTACCTGAGATACATGCACATGCGAAAGTAAAGGACAAAAGCGGATATAGAAAGCGGTACCATTTCCTTGTTGCTGTCCCACTCTCCATACTTTATATGGAGAATGTGTTGCGAGCCAAGTTTTCTCGCAAGTGTGATAGCTGCGCCAATGGTATTATTTGGGTAAATATCACTACTCTGTGCAAGCTGGCTGATAGTCGCATTTGAGACGAACCGATATTCTGAACAAACATCGAGAATTTTTTCCACAATAATTGTTTCGTTGAGAAAAATAATCCGATCACAATCACCACGATCATATACTTTTTTGGGAATATATTAAAATTTGTAATGGATATCCCATTACCCAGAAATATCTTCTCTGCATGTTTCTGGACAAACTGTGTAGGAATACTCAGTGTCACTGTCATCATGGCCTCCTTGTCTGTCATGTCAGCATGCATAATGGATCTAGTTTTGTTTTCCTTGTCCAAGTAGGTTGTATAGACGACCATTATGTCCCCGACGAACACTTGTCCAGTTCGACGACTGTTCAGGCCCTCTATTGATAGTACTTTGGGTGTTACAACTTTAGACCTGGTGACAATTTTTGAAAAGGAAAACTAAAGTGAATGGTAGTGTGCATTTTTTTTTTGTATTCTTCTTTCACTGGCATAAATCTACAAGTACACGCATAGGTTTGATGACCTATGGAGCTTGATTTTTGCAACCACACCTCTTAGTCTACAAAACATGCGCTATGTTCGACGTCTCACTTGTACTTGTTGATACTTCTTGTGAACTGCAAACCATGCATTGCAGATGACATCAACATATTCACCATGCCATAGATGAATAAAAAACCGAGGATATTTGTCTGGTAAACATACTAAGAGCAGAGCACATGCATCTTTACCTTTGGCCTTGTTGGTCTGCTGATGTCTAGGATGACTGATTGCTCATGTCCATGTCACTAGTCCAACTTTTTCTGATGCAATAATGTGCAGATGAACATCAAGAATAAACAAGCATATGCATTGTATACTGCCCATCATAAGGACTAAATGAGAATAAAATTGTATGCATCTGATTTTTTTAACTGGAAAAATGTGTAACAGTAAATAGGGCATGAGGGCTGGGCACCATGACCAATATGTATATCACGGACCCCCAGAAGCCAGGGGAGAATTCTTGAACCCGCCAGCCCGACACCTGTAATTGAAAAAGTGGGCAAGTATGGAATAAGGTAGAAGCGCGACCATAGATGTGAAACTGTTAGTCCACCAACCAACGCACCAAGGCATTTTTAGAAAGACCACTAAGTAGATCAATTAGAAAACAAAAGGGATAATAGAAAATGGAAAAAGTAGAAATAGGGAGGGCAGAAAGGGCCATTGCTGCCAAGCCATTGTTTTCAAGTTTAATATTATATTCCCCCACCCCGTTTGTATATTTAATTTACCAACACAGTTGGTATACCTTTTAGAATATTGTACCACAGAACCCACTGCTGTTGCACAAAAAAATTCATCTTCCTGTCCAACCAACCTGTTTCTTCCAAGGTACCAACGTTGAATATGAAATGGACATGAAGGCAAGTTAGTATGAACACAGACATATAAAATAAAGAGAAACAGGTCTAATTATTCCAATGTAACAACAAGAAGAATACACAAAATATATTATATTTGAAGGAATAAAAGAAGGGAAAAAAAAAAAGAAAAAAAAAGAGGTGCAAAGTAGCAGAACAAGCACAACAAATATACAGACAGTAAATGAAAAAATGAACACTGGAATATGAAATAAGAGAACATGCATCCAATTCTTTAATTCCTCGGCTACATTCCCACAAAACATTTCATCGTCCTCTCCAGCCATTTTGTTTGTTTAAATGTAGCAATGCAGTGAAAACACAACGGACATGAAGTAGGTTAGTATGCAGGAATGCATGTAATTAAGATACAATAAACTAGGTGAACACATATACATATAATAAATTAAATACAAAACAATGCAATATGAAATAACAATACAAGCATGCACCTTTCTATATCCTCTTCAAGCGATGCAGTCAAGACTCCGTTGTTTTCTCCAGCTATTCTGTCTATTTGAATGTGGGAACGCACAAAATACAATGAACATGAATAGAATCTAGTATGCACCAGACAACAAGTAATATGTACATACAATAAAAGAGACTCAACGAATAGTCTAAAATATAGGTAGAAACATGAACCTTTGCTCTTCTCCATCCATAGCTATGAATGTGTAATTTCTTTTTCCTTGCCCAAAATATATTACAAGCCACAAAATATTACGAAATTGCATGGCCGTAGCTAAACGATTTATGGTTTTTCGTGGAAAAGTATCCAGATATGATTCCACTAATGGAAATACATGTTCTTTATCCTCTACACAAACTGCTATGCCCATGATACAAAATTTTGGTTTTCCGTGGCAAACTAACCAGATATGCTTCCAAACATGGAAATATAATTTTGCAGAATCTTTGTTGTACATATCATATCTCAAGTACAAGACAGATTGTATCATGGGCACACCAGTCTGTGTAAAGGACCAAGAGATTGTATTTTCATATGGGTAGATTTGACCATACATGGTTTATAAATGCAACCTGCATATGGTTTATTTTAACAAAAGAACAACGGATATTGCAATTGCACATGTACTTCTCAAAGTATTTTCATGCAACTATTTTCTTTCATGCTAGCATTGAAGCACCAAAAAAATATCATAACAAACCATATACCAACCTCTCCAAACAGGGAAAATAACACAACTGCACGTCAACTCATGGGTGCAGGGGCTGAACACCGTAAAGAGTCCAAAAAACAATAATAATCGAAAAAAAAACCCAGCTCCAACCACTAGCGTAGGAACCCAACCTTGCAAAGCTGACTCAAACAAAAGAAAATAGCAAGCACCAAACCAACGAGAAAGCACGAACATGCCCAACTGCAGCCCCACAACGCCAAAGTGTAAACCCGAGCCAAACAAACAAAACCAACAAACCACAAACCAATGAACCAACGAACAAGCAACACCACCGAACCAGTAAACAACATATGTATCTCCAACGATTAGGAAACTACAATCGAAGCACAGAAGGAACCAGAAACATATGATGACAATGCCAGTATAAATAAGCAAACATTCTTACTTCCAAATTGCAAAAACTGAACAACAAACAAGGAACATAATATGAAACTATGGCATGGAAAATTACTCTGAAACGATGAAAGGAAGAAGCGCAGGTTGAGTTGTGAACCAAACAACAACAAGCATCAACCAACGAACCAACAAAAAAGAAGCACTCATCGAACCAGTAAACAATGTATGTAGCTTCAACGATGATGAAATTGCATTGCAAAGCTAGAAGAAGGATGAAACATAGAATGCCTATTCAACTGGCGGTGGACAACAATATTGTGCAAAATCACTGCAACATTGTATGGAAAATTTCGAGGAAAAATGTACTCCGAGAAACATATTTAGATAAACATTTAAGGTTGTCAGGCTATGTAAGGACCTCGTGGTATGAAGACATTTAAGCTGTCAGGCCTGTTGGAGGACCTCGCGTCATGTAAACATTCAAGCTGTCAGGCCTATTCAATCACCTCAAAAAAAGTGTCAATACATTTCAATACAAATACATACGGCAAGGACATTATAAACTTTGGAATTCTTGATCACTACAAAGCTTGGATATCTAAACATTTCAATATGATTAGTACAAATAAAAACTTACGGATATATTCACGTAGCAGAAAATGCTAAGACAAACATTCGAACTAATGATAGCATTAATCCACCTTCAAGCAATACATAGGAAAAATATATGATTCAAAAAGAATGTATACGATAAAAAAGTTTGGATATGTTACCATATAAAACATTGGGAATAGCAAAGCCGACAATAAGACCTCCAATCTCTTATCCAATCAGATTAGTACATATATGGTACTTATTATTATATAAAAATCTATGTTTTTAGTTCCCTAGCTCCAACAATACATATTATGCAAATATTTGTGGTCAAAGGACAAACTAATATGTAGTCAACAAATTATCGATCGCTATTGTCCCTCTATGCCTATGGTAGGGACTAATAATACTTAAGGATAGTTCAATGTTTGAGGCTTGTATATATTTGAACAAATTCTCTATGGTCAATAATTTGTATATATCATAAATCATTCAATCATTTAATCTAAGGATAGGTCAAGGTTTGAGGCTTGTATATATTTGAACAAATTCTATATGGTCAACAATTTGTATATATCATAAATCATTCAATCATTTAATCACTTAATGGATTAAGATAACCCCCCTGCATCATTCTACTTTACTCCACCTAACAAGTAAATTATAATAATATTACTATGTTTATCCAACTTACACTCATACATGAAATCTCACGTATTGTAATCTAACATTAAATTGTAAAAATGAAATTGAGATAATTCCGCGACATTTCACCCATATTATTAACTTACTCCACCCACCAATATATAAAGAGTATCAGTTGCAATAATAACCACAATTAAATTCTACTCTTCTATAGAAGATCGTCCAAGTATATAGATATAAGCACAATTTTTTAAACAACAGAGGCATATTGCATTGGGGATAGAATCCGTTTAAACAATGATTTTGCTTAGATTAATGAAGATAATTATTATATAACTAAGAGTAGTATAAAGGACAATCCTTTCCATGATATCGGTAATATCCATCAATGATTTCTCCAATGAAGAACTAAGGAGATGTCATGGTTAAATTAATGGAAACATAATTATAATTAAAACACCCTTAACCAAACTGATTTGAACTAAATTCTAAATCTCATGCAGTGCCCAACTAAAGAAGTGTGTTTAGTGATCGCACAGTAAACAAAAGATTAATATTTTACATTATGAGAAAAAAATAAATTAATAAAAGTGCAGCCTCCCAACACGTCCTCATGCCCAAGCATTCAGTCTGACATATAAGGATAGGAAGGAGAAAAATAAAAAGTAAGAATCTTAGCTGGGAATCTACCAGCGACCTGTGATAACTTCTCCTTATCGCCTCAATACTAAGTGGAAGGTTTAGTGGGAACTAAAGGTGATAGAAATATATGATTAGAAACTAACAACCTAAGCCAGGCTATACTACCCAAACATAATCAAACGCTCCAACTTGAGGATCGAACGAGGTAACTACTACAGTCTTACCTGCCCGATCAAATATCTAAGGATTTCACAATTACCTATGCGCTATCAGTTTGAAATATCTTACAATTTATTCTGAAGGGAAAGACACACACATTATAATTTCAACGAAAGGATTAAATATTAACATTGTTTACACAGTGAGGATACAAGAGAATTTAAAATAGTGAGAGAGGATTTGCTCGGATCCATAAAATCTAATACAAATTGATGATGGACAAAGGATCAGCGAGAAAACCTTTCAATCTGCTTTTTTTTCCAAAATGTGTGGAATTCATAAGAGACAGATTTAACCTTTAGTCGTTCAATCATTTTAAAAGAAAAAAAAGTTAACCTAAACCGATGTCGAAGCTCTCGAATAAAATGCTTCAATTCCATATGTAAAGACCAAAATTTAATCGAGTTAAAGTTCCACTCTCAAACTAATTTGAACAACATAACATGGATTACGACATAAGCATTAGCTCAAAGTTCCAAATGAAATTTCTATTAGTTGTCTATCAAGGAAAATACGCAATCATGACAATCTCCATTACCAGTACAAGTTTGACAAAAATCTAGTAGTGAAACCCAAAGTGGTTAAATTTGACAATTGATTTGAGGCGATGCCCACATAAGGTACAAGAATCCCTCAGTTTGGTTCATGCATTTTTAATTCACAAGATAAGATTAAAATTTACATAATTTTTTTTCTAAAATGCATAGATCCACTCTTTAAATCAATGCATAAATCAACTGGTATTACACACAAGGAGTGTCTCAGAATTATAATAATTTAATCAATTACAAACTGTGCATTATAATCATTCTCGACTATATTAACCGAAACAATGAAAATACCGTAATCGAAAATGCATTGTTGATGTTCTTCAACCCAAGTTCTTCTGCTATGCCCTTCCTTGAGCTTGCCAAATCCCAGACTTCACCGGTACCTCCCAACCAATGCTAGGGGTACTCTTCTCCCCCCTTATCCCCCCGATCCACAAAGGGGCCACACACAAGAAACCAACAAGCAATAGCTCCAAGTCTTGCCTCGCAAGGAAGAGCTTCCACTCTTTGTTCAAGCTTGGTATCCCAACTCTCATAAGTAAAACATAGTCAAACAAATTTTGGTAGCATAACCTTACCAAAACCAAGAGATTTTCTCCTCTACACCATTTGTTTTATAGAATTTTCCTCACTGACACATGTCCAAATGCACAATTTAATTAACTTTGTAATTAAATAAATTAGGATTATTCACCCACACACTTGTCATACTCTCCCCAAGTTACACAAGTAATTACACATTTTATTTTATTTAAAAAGTCAATTTCCCTCACACTCTATAAGTTTCCTATTTTTTCTCTTAGTTGTCCCTTTATCCCCTAGATTCTCATGTAATGAGTGTCTCCTAACTAGTTCTTAGTTAGAGTTGGATTAAGAGTCTTCTTCTAGTTAGAATAGTCATAGGTTGACTCAAGATTCTCTTCCAAGTGTACTCCTATTCTGTCATATTATTATTTCTTCTAAATTAAAAATCCAAATTATTAATTTCATGCACACATGTGCATTTTATCCAATATTTAGATTTTTAAACATATTTTTATTTAAATTGATTTATCTCTATTCTTTTAACTTATTTGACATTTAATTTTAGTCCCCTAACTAACTTAGACTTAGGCTTAGTCTTAGAGTCAAGCTTAGGATTTTATTGGGTTTTATAATTAAAAAATTATTGTTTAATTAAATAAGTTAATCTGAGAGGGTCTAATCTATTTAATGTTTTCTAGGTCACGTAGATTTATTGTCTTAATTTTTTAATTACGCGGCGTGCCCTTCAAGACGCACCTTCGTGCTCCAAGGGTGCCACTCACCTTTTTTGACTAGTTTTGGAAGTTGTTCGACCCTTGGAGTCACACTCCACTCGGTCGACCTTGTGAGAGACTAAGGGCTTCTAAGGAATAATGACTCCTCCTTATTGCGTGCTCCCTAGAAATCTTCATGAGAGACTATCTCAGTCCATCCTCATGACATTGTGGACATATCGAACTAGGTAATCATTAAACTGCCATTTGATCCACGCCGAGAGTGCTAATAGGTTGTGAAAGGGATGCTGCCACACCTCTCCCTCAATGTCTGGTTTATGTGCATGGCCCCTTTACTCCTTATGTGAGTCAGATTAGAAAGCATCCTCAGCCTGCATCCATTGACAAAACATTATCAATGATCCATATACATAATCATACTATAATCAATCAATGTCACATGTGCACAAAATAAAATACTCAAACAAAAATACAATTGACTCCCGGACTCAATCCAGAGTCCAAGGAAGTCCATTGATGCCATCAACATGCATAATCTATCATGTGTCCTGCACACTCAGGAAAACTCGTCAATAACATCTTTCAATACATATATATATCAAATAACAATAAATCACAACACATCATCATCATCATGTATAATTTCATAATCAAAACGAAATCACAATGTACCATAACCGGATCACTTGCACGCATGTGTCCTCAAGGAATAAGTCGATAAACGTATGCTCAATAGAGTGGGTTGTTACAAATACCTCTAGAAGGGGAAAAAGTGGCAGAGGGTTCATTGATGACTATAATGGATATGAATGCGGTCAAGGTTAAGGACATGATCCAGTTAATCCAATTGATTACTGAATCCAAATGCAAGAAGGATATGTTTGATGTACTCCCAACTTAACTTGTCAAGTGCCTTTGACATGTCTAGATTGATTAGCATCCTAGGTTTCTTTGAGGAGTTGAGAGTGTATGAATTCATGGGCTAGGATAATACCATCAATGATTTTCCTTTCATCTACATATCCAATTTTCTTAGCAGAAATAAGATGCAATATCAAAAGTTTAAGATGGTTTACAATCACCTTTGTTATAAGTTCATTAATCACATTGCATAGGGATATTGTTATAGCAAGATTTTCCTCACCATTGCTATCTTGCATAGAGGGCCTTTTTCCATTTCCTTATGTAGACTTGTCATCCCTTTTGATGAATCCAGAGATAAAAATACATATTTTTCCACATATACGCGCCCTATCTACTATACAACATGTGTATACGTAGGCTACTCCACTACAACCTGCATACATTGAGATTTGTGCCAGAAAATACAAAAATAAAGTCAGGTTTCCATGTCACGACGGGAGATCTCTGATCCTTGGCCTTCCATATACTGGAAATGTTCCAACTCAGCCCTTCAGTTGCATCGTGAAGGCTATAAAAGCACAATTTCGAGCTATGGAAAAGAGGAGAAAGCATTCAACTTTAAGAGAAAATTTACTCTGGAGAAATTACTTCATATTGAGTCTGCATCCCTTTGTCCCTCAAGTCTAAACACAGTGTTAAGCCCCCAAGCTCTTTCCCTATTATTGAGAGACCCTCATTGTCTCTTTTCTATGAGCTTTCCTTTGGTGGAGGATTGAAGTGGTGGAGGCCCAGTTGGAAGGAACTTGGTTTCTTGGTTTCGAATTGTGCCGACACATAAGTCTGTAATGTTGTCACTTCTGCTGATCATTTATTAATAGAAATACTCCTTTCCCTTCCTATTGGTATCGTGCAAATATATGATTATTATCCACGGGCATGTTTGTAATGTTTATTAATGGATTATGCTATCTAATGTGCTAACCCTTTGTATTACCCCTATATACTTTCTTTGCTTGTTTGTTGAGAACTTGTTGCAGGTATAAATCTTTGGGTCGAAGTGCTCAACGATGGAACATCATCAAACGTTGGATCGAGGTAGGCCTCTTTCTTATCTTGCACATTAGCTTATATAGTATACATTGGAATTGAGTTGATTTCTGCAGTCATACCTTTCTGTTGTGGTTTACCCTGGCCATAGAGAGTTTTTCCCTCGTAACAGAAATGGCGACTCCACTGGGGATAGATCTTCCTTCTAAGGGTTGAAGTACTTTTTCTTCTTGCATTGCTCTTGTTCCTTTGTGTTTCTTGTCGTATCACTACTTGATAGATTCTGTTCACTCTGGGTCTGAGTTTTCAGCCTTTTTCCCTTGCCTGGCCTTGTTTTAAATCCCATACGCACCTTTTTCCTTGACAATCGCATATACATGCATGCCGTCTCACTGCAAGCTGTGTATATACGCACTTTTCTCCTGAACTGTCACGTATACCACTTTCCCTTGCTTGTTTGCTTGGTTTAGTGACTGATGGGTGGGATTTGATGATTGTTGAGCCTTCTTAGGTCTCTGTAGTGCCTATTGAGATTCTCTGGGTCGACAGGAAACCTGTTTGGAGTTGAATTTTTGGGTGTAGTCTTTCTCTTTGTTTTTCATTTTTTGATTTTTCCTTGTACTCTGGGCTGTTTGCTTGGCTTCTTGGTATTCTTCTTGAGTTATTTCTTTTATACACAGTAGAATTTTATATATCAGGTTGCTTATCAGTCCATGCATTTTCTTTTTTAGTATATTGAAATTACAAAAAATAGGCATTATACATTGCTTGGCATTTTTGTCTTTTGAATCTTTATCGTTAGCTTAGTGCATTTAGTGAAAGATTGCATTTTACTTCTGAATTGCAGAGTTGAAATTGAAAATTGCACTGTTTTTATATGCATATCATTCATTGAAAAAGTTAAAGATAGACATTGCATTATATTCATATTTATTTTCTTGCAGAGTCATAACATCATGAGTTTCACTTCCATACCTTTTTGAGTAATCACAACCAATAAAATTTACGCTTTAAATTAAAATTGATTAGCCACGATTTTATTTTTAGGGTGCACAAACTAGTCTAGGATTTAGTGCCTTGGAATAGGCTTTTGTGAGTAAACTTATCCAAGGCAATTAAATCAACATATGTATCTGAGACAAGGAGTTGAGAAGTCCATTGTATAATTGGTAAGATCAGGAGGCTCCGCTCACACCAGAGTTAATCACGAGGTCACGTGAAGTTGGTTGAAGGGATAACCCCTGAATACTCACCTAGTGTCAAAGATATTTCTGTGGATTTATTCGTATTTGGGGATCTTGCTAGTGCCCATACCTCCCTAAGAGACAATACTTTCAAGGTTTCGGGCTTTTCTATCCTGCCCATACGGTGATCCAGACTTACGACTGCTTGCCTGTGCATCGATTATACAATGGTTTATTAGTTTCATGACTTAGGTATCTCATAGGTTACTTGCAGGGGTTATTCTGCTTGTACCCTGGGTCAGATAGGGATCGAACAACACACAACCTTTATGGAGGATTACCTCTCTGGGGGGATCTGAACGACTGGTTGTTAAGCCCATGAGAGCCCTTATAACTGATTCTGTTACCTCCAAAATTTAGTAGGGAGTCTCAAGTCCCTCTTGGATGAGGCATACCTTATTTAGCGAGGGAGGCCACTCAACCACTTGAGCCCATTTGCATGCATATTGGCCATTTGAATTTTTGGTATACTCTTTGAATACTAGTTGGATTTAGGATATTTTTTTTTATTTTGTAGAGTCATAAGTCATCATGGAGTCAGATGAGATTCCTCACTAGTCCCATCGATTGTTATAGTTACCACCAATTTTAGAGTTCTTGCCTTCTAAAATGCATAGAGTTTTTAGGTGTGGTACACACACATCCACCTTTCAAACTTGTGTTTCCACAAGGATGAGTACTGAGTCTAGTCTTCAGAACACTAGGAGTTCTTCGACTCCCATACCCACTATAGTTAATGGCACCCCTTCGACTCCTACAAACACTACAGTTGCAGTGCCGGAGGCTTATACCAGTACTATGACTCATTCTGTAGTTAATGATTCATTTCTTGCCTCAAACCCTTTTGGGGGTTTTGGTCACTCACTGAGTTACAATGTTTAGTCCATCCCGATGGCTTCTAGTCCATTTTCTTATGGTATGCCTAACTTCACTTCGTAGTTTTCAACTTCCATCCCAGCCGCTGGCCCTAATGCTAGCCTTGGACTTGGGGGCACTACACCTCCTTACACTCCTTTTCCATTTGGTGGTTCTCATATCCCCCAAATGAATCCTAATGTAGGAAGTGTCCCTGTTCTTAACCCCCGGTATAATATTTCTATGATTAGATGGAACAACCCAGCTGGCGGACAAGTTCCACCCTATATCCCTACCTCCTCGGTGTCGATTCCAACCAATACTTTTGGCATGACGAATCCACTTCAATCCTCCGGGTTCCCACTTGGAGGAGGTTCGTATTACACTTTGGGAAACCCCCAACCCGAATCTAATCCAGTTGGAGGAAATTTTCATAATCCTTATTAGAACATTCCTGCTGGAATGATGCCTAACCCATCTTATATGAATCAACCTGGAGGAGGGCCTTATAATCCCGGACAGGGCTATGGTTCTCACCATAATCCTAGATGGGCGGCAGTTCCACAAGCACAATCTTTTGCGGAGGTTGGGGCCAAATGTCACAAACCTGCCTCCCTTTTCTGGCCATGCTCAATTTTCTAGACTTGTCTAAGTTAATGAATGACCCGGTGAGTCATGATCCCACATGGGCCCCCATCCCCACCAAAATTCCTTCATACATTCCAAAGTTTGAAGGTAAGAATGGAGAGGACCCTGGTGATCACATCACTACCTTTCACCTTTGGTGCTCATTGAATTCCCTGAACCATGATTCTATTAGATTACGATTGTTTCAACGCACTTTCATTGGAGTTGCTTCACAAGGGTATATTGAGCTACCTAGGGGGACATATGGGTCATTTAATTAGTTGGTGATGGTATTTCACAATAGCTTTCAATTGCCCATTTGTTATGATGTTGGCCTCGAAATTTTGTTGAATTTACGCTAGGACACCGCCACTCATATCTCGGATCATATCCAGGAGTGGCGTAGATGAAGGCGGTTGATTAAGACCCCTATACCCCCGACCTTTCTCCTAGAATGGATCCTAAATTCTTTGCACCCTCTTATCTCGAAGGATGTTGCTACTTCCGGGGTCTCCAGTGAAGAAGAAGCTATCTTTAGATCCCAACAGTTAGATTTAATATATGCTCAGTCTGGGATGTTATATCACCTTCTTCTAGAAGCACCGTGGTCAAATTACGATCCTAGGAAAAAACCTAGACCTCATGCCGATGGCATTGTAGGGTCCGCCAATGTAAAGTCCGCAGACTCGGTGACGAAGTCTACTGGAGGACCAGATTTTTCTGTATCCTCCAAACCCACCCAGTCGGCGGATGTACATTCTGTGAAATTGTCGAAAAACCTAAACCGTGACCAACAACCAGATGGGAATAAAAGGAAAGGTCGAAACAATCATAAGAGTGTGAAAAATGGTAACAAACCCAGGGACAAAGATAATAATGGGAAGTAGAATGATAATTCTAGAGAGGGAAAGAAAGAGAAACGTAAGGTGAAGTTTCCTTGTAAACTTTGTACCGATGACCACCTTACACATTTATGCCCCAAACTCGCGGAGGCTGCGAGGATTTTGAATCTACCACCTGCTATGCTGACGAATCCATTCCTAGATAACCATCACTTAGCCTCGATCTCTACGAACGTCGGAAATGCGGCCGGTGGGAGTAAAAACCCACCACCGCAAGATGGTGATAGCGTATGTATCAACATGGTCGATGCAAAAATTGATATAGCCACCCGCTGTCGAGATTATAGCTCTTCGCAAGCTAACTCTGGTCTAGAATCTCCCCCTCCTCCTCCAGAGATGAACTTACAGATTGAGAAACCAGAGCCACCATCTCGTATTCCGAAAGGAGTACTTAAGGGCTCTACCCACAATCCTAATGCTAGAGACACCCAAAACTACTCTATTGTTGAGGACCTGGGCCAAACCCCTTGTGCAATGTCGGTTTTGAAGGTACTCCAGATGTGTCCCTCATAGAGGAATGCCTTACTCTCTGCCTTAGGAGATCTTGAACCTAGTGGCTCAAAAGTTATCAAGTTTGATGTCACGGATGTGAAGCCTCGCTTACCTTACCATGTGGCTTTCCAAATCCACGTGGAGTATGCCAAGTATACCATTAAATGTGTAGCTATTGATGAAGGTGCTGCCGCTTGCGTGATGTCCCTAGTCTATTGGAAAGACCTCGGTTCTTCGACTCTTTCCAAGTCATCGAACATGTTGACTACATTTGACATTCATTCCTTTCGCCCTCACGGTATTCTCCCTGCCTTTTCGGTCCAGTTAGGTGGGAAGACGGTAGAGGTGGAGGTAGAGGTAGTTGATGCACCTCTTGATTATAACCTGTTACTAGGTCGCAATTGGACCTATGCTATGGTCGTCGTCGTATCGTCCATCTTCCGTATGCTTTGTTTTCCTCACCAAGGGAAGATTGTGACCATCAACCAGTTATCCTTTGCGTACTCTAGTCCTAACACATCTGTTGGACCATGGATCCCTGTGATCGAAAATTCTCAGTCGACAATTGAGAATATCGGTGTTGGAATGTATTATTCCCTCATGGGTACTTTTGACTTCTCGACACCGATTCACCACGTTTACGCCATGTCTAGTAGGCCTACTTTAGCAGGGAGGTCCATTCCTTTCCACACTTCCTATCTTAGTGATCCATGGACCCTACCTTCTCTGATTTCATCGTGTGAAGGTTAGTCGCATGCTGGCATGGCTATGCCACTATCGTCAACGAAGATTGCATATAAAGTTGTTCTTGACTCTTCCGCCGATCCCATCCTGTTACCTCGCAGACGGATGAGGAGGATCCTGTTCTTAGGCCTGCATGGGCCACCTCGTTGTCTTGTTCACATGATTTCTTAGATGAGACTTTGCCTTCAGATGAATCCATCCTCGTAGCCATGAATGGTTCCAAAAGACCTTGGGATGATATGCATCATCGATCTTATTTTCTCCTAAGTCTTGAAAGAATCGAGCAAGATGAATTTCGATCTACCTTGAGTGAGATAGTTGGTCATGTTGTAGTTATACTTGATACACATGACATTTATGCCAAAGGAAACATGGTGAGTATTTCTCCTACCTTCACGATCAATATCTCTCGTACCCCTGGCAAAATTGAAAATGTAAATATAGGTGCGGATTGTTTGCCAGAAGAAATTTTGATCTACAATGAACTCTTCAAAGAATTTCGAGATGTGTTTGCTTGGTCATATGAAGAGATGCCAGGGATCAACCCTCGTATTGTCTAACATGAGATTAGAACTTATCCGAATGCTAAATMTGTTTGACAACGTCTTAGAGCTGTAAATCCTAGGAAGGCCCCTGCTATTAAGGCAGAGGTGGAGAAGCTACTTAATGCTGGCTTCATCTACCCGACTCCTTTGACTGAATGGGTACCCAAACCTGTTCCTGTGAATAAAAAKCAAGGAACCATCCCCGTGTGTATGGACTTTCGCAACCTAAAGAAGGATTTTCCTAAAGATAACTTCCCCATGCCTTTCATTGATCAGATTCTTGATGAGTGTGCGGGAAGCGAGATATTTTCTTTTATGGACAGATTTTCAGGATATAACCAAATCTAGATCAAACCTAAGGACCAACACAAGACGACATTTATATGTCCTTGGGGTACTTTTGCATACCGAAAAATGCCTTTCGACCTTAAAAACATCGGAGCAACCTTCCAACGAGCCATGACTTTCGCTTTCACGATCTCAAGCACATAGTCTAAGCCTACCTGGATGATCTTGCTTCTCACTCTCGCAAGAGAGTGGATCATGTTACGCACCTTCGAATTGTTTTTGAAAGATGTCGTTACTATAAAATCCGATTAAACCCTCACAAATGCATCTTTTACATTAAGTCTGGTTGTCTTTTAGGATTTTTAGTTTCTGAGACTGAGATCACGGTAGATCCTCTTAAGGTTGAGGCAATACTTCAGTTGCCTCCCCCGCGCACGATTAGACAACTTGAAGGTTTACAGGGGAAAGCTAACTTTCTACGTCGGTTCATAGTGAATTACGCCAATATCACTAAGGGTTTCATGTGCGTCTTGAAGAAAGACACCCCTTTTATCTACGATGAGTGAGCCCAGGAGTCTTTCGATGCTTTGAAGAAATCCTTAGTATCAACCCCTCTACTGAAGTTTCCTGATTACAGTAGATATTACTTGCTTTATATCACCGCATCTGAAGAGACAATTGGTATGGTTCTAGTTCAGGAGGATGATGAGCTCCATGAGCACATCATCTACTATTTTAGTCGAAATTTAGTCGGTACTGAGCTTAATTACTCTCATGTTGAAAAGATAGCTTTGGCTTCCATTCACGTAGTCCAATAAGCGTCACTATATATTACTTTGCAAGACTACGGTGGTTGCCGATGTCAATCCATTTCAATACGTCCTTACTAGACGTATCATCCGGGAGAAATATAATAAATGGATTGTCATCTTACAAGAGTTTGATCTCAACTTCGCTTCGTCCAAGTCCAATAAATCACTAGTATTCGCAGAGCTAATATCTGATTTTCCACGATTAGATGAGGATGTTATCCATGTTGATTCATTTGCGGACGAACACATTTTCCTTGTCTTGTCATCCAACCCCTGGTATGGAGACATCGTTTTATATCTTCAAACCTTGAAGTTCGCTCAACATCTCTTGCAGGATGATCAACGTCATATTAGATACCAAGCCAAAAAGTATACCATCATCGATGACACTTTGTATCGATGAGGAATAGATGATATCTTGCATCATTGCTTAACTCAGGAGGAAGCCGAGTCAGTCCTAAACGATTTCCACAAAGGGGCTTGTGGTGGTCACCTATCCGGGCTTGCGACAACCCAAAAAATCCTTTGAGCTGGTTATTTCTGGCCTACTATATTTAAATATTGTATCGAAGTGGTTAAGAAGTGTCAAACCTGCCAGATGTTCACTCGAAAAATGTGCTCGCATCCAACCCCTCTTCACCCAGTCATTACCGTCGGTCCCTTCACCAAGTGGGGGGTAGATTTCGTYGATTGCAACCCAACTTCGGCTGGGGGGAATCAACACATTATCATGGCCGTCGACTACTTTACTAAGTGGGACAAAGCCATGCCTATCATAAAATCTGATGGGAAGACTACTGCCTTCTTCATGTTCAACCAAATTATCTCCTGGTTTGGTATCTTKAGTGAGATTGTCACTGACCATGGAAGTCACTTTCAGAATGAAATGATGGTAGAAATAGCATCTAAGCTGGGGTTTAGACATGGTCACTCATATCCTTATTACCCCCCAAAAAATGTGCAAGTCGAGGCCGTCAACAAGTCTCTTAAGACCATTTTGCAAAAAATTGGGAGTCGAAGTAATTCCAATTGGCACATCATGCTATATCACACGCTTTGGGCATACTGAACCTCGGTTAAGACTGCCACCAGTTTTTTCCCTTTCTAGTTAGTGCATGGTGTGGAGTCGATCCTTCCTGTTGAATGCGAAATCCCTTCTCTTAAGTTGGAAATCGAGCTCCTACCTGACACTTTAGATTTAGAGCGACGCCTCATACACCTTGAGAGTCTTGACGAGCAACGTCAAGACGCTTTAACGACTATTGAGGTGAATAAGAAACGTGTCAAGGTTCAGTACAACAAGTCTATCTGTCCTCGATTGTATGTTGAGGGTGACTTGGTCCTCTTGTATGATAAAGCCAAAGAATCGCTAGGGGTAGGCAAGTTTAAACCCATGTGGCACGGTCCTTACATTGTGCGATGTGTCCTAGAAAAAGGAGCCTACGAATTAGAAGATTATGAAGGGAATAAGTTGGATGAGCCCAGAAATGGGCTCTACTTGAAAAGGTACTATGCTTGAGCCCTAGGCTTGGGCAGAACTCTTTGTATACTAATGTAAATTTACTGTATATACATCTTTGTTCTCCTTTTCTTTTGTCTTTGACTTGCTTATCGAGTTTTCCCTTTGTTGGCAGATGTCAATGGAGTCTTCAGTCTACCTAGGATTCACAGATGGAGCCAGTCGTCATACACAGAACTTGGCTTCCACCGCTTGGGTGGTTTACTCACCCGAGGGTCTGCTGGTGTCTTCAGGTGACATATGACTAGGGCCATCCACAAATAATGTGGCTGAATATAGTGCCGTCATAGAACTTTTGTGTGATGCTATCTTGCATGATATTCTCTCTTTAGAAGTTCGCCTGGATTCCCAGTTAGTAGTATGTCAGTTGAACAACCGTTACCGCGTGCGTGATCCCACTTTACTTCGTCGATTCCTATGGATACGTCTTTTAGAATGAAAATTTGATTTTATTACATATTATCACATTCCTAGGAGTTCTAATCATGTATCTGATGCCTATGCTAATTACGTTTTAGATTGGCATTTGTCACATTAATAAAACAAAGAAAACCATCACATCAATGTACACATTATAAGATATAAGTAAAGCTGAAGATCCCTTTTTATATATTTCAAAATATGGTGTTTATATTACAAAATTGGGGCTAAAACCCTCAATACACATATATAACCGGTATACATATCCCATGACACCTACGCCTATGGAGCCGGATGTGTGTCATGGTAGCAAACCATGACATATGCGAGATGTTGGAAGAGTCGTACCCATGCTCTAGGTATACCAACCACCTGTCGCTGCATGGATTCAGGTAGATCCTCTACTTGAACCATTGGAATCCTCTGTGTCAAACGAGAGAGGTTGTCCTGCACATTTTGTAGAAATCTCTCCGCTTCTCCTTCTGCTGCCTCATCTCCCCGATTCCTCCATCTATGTCGAGGGAGTTCCTCTGGCCGTCACGGACCCACGTCTACGATTACACAAATGTCTAGTTAGTATGTAAGCACCATCCAAAAAATATTTTTGTTCCTTAAATACAAAAATACAAAAAAAATGAAATATTTAAAAAACATTTTACCTATCTCACCATAGGCAGCTCCTGGTGGAAGTGGCATATCTGGATCTCCTCTGAAATTGATCCCCACATAGGGATGGTTGTCTAGAGCAATGACTTGCCACCTCCACCAGAAGAAAAAAACATCATTGTAGGGTGTTGACACCCTACCTCGCCCCTGCCATCTCATGATCTCGATCCACTACGCCATAGATGGATCACGTGGTCCTCTAGGAAGGATCTCCACTCTAGGTCCTAGACCTGGAACCCACTCAAAAAAGAAGTTGAAAAGAATAGAGGAAAACCTAAAGTTTCGCTTACTCCCCTGCTTGCACTCTATCAATTGACCTTTCATATTGGTCAGCAGTGAGGTACACCAGTCATAGACAGTGGGTCTCGCACACTCTATTGTGTAAAACATGAGCAACATCGATGCCTGGTGCAATGAAGCTGAACCTGTGATCCTGGTCAATACTAGCACGGTGATCTTCAGACTGAGGTTATTTATTTTCCGGATAGGGATTTGACTTCCCACCTTGGGAGTCCATGATACACAGTGGGCATCGATGTACTCATCGATCTTCATCCCACGCCCTGCTCCGTGTGACTTGAGGTTTACAACCTCTCCTCGACGTGATAGACCGGTCAAGAAGTAGATGTCCTCTACTTCGATCCTCAATGGATATCCATCGAGGATAAATATTTCGCTATCAAGATCCCAGTAACCCACCAACATCTCCAACAACCTCATTTGGGCCCTCATTCCTTTGAGAGCCCAAAACTTATACAAGCCACATATTTTTAGAGCCGCTTGAGCCACCAGATCTCGATCCATAGCTACATCCACCTCCTCATTCTCTCGCTCTCTCCATTCAAGGACCATTCTGCAAAAGACAAACCAAATTTTGAGTTAGAACCCTTCTTTTTGGCCATTTGCGTACCTGTACGCGGCTTCCCTTGCATACAATCGCGTGTAGGGCTTAATATATGCCCCCCGTGGTTCACACGATAACATATACCTCATCGTATACGTGACCTAAACAAAGCCAGACCACGTACACCGAAATTCCTAATTTACACCCTCAAAAACTAAAAAATTGAAACCTAATTCAAAAATGTAATCCACTGAATTTGAAGAGGATGAGATGTAGAGTTACCTGATCCAGATGGTTCGTTATTTCATTGCCCGATGCTCCTGCAATCGCCATTTGAATCTTGGAGGTATTTTTGGTCCAGATTGCACTATTTGGGTAAAAATCAAAATGATACAGTAATTTTTGATTTTAATACTATTTATAAGATATTTTTACCCACTTTATATAGTTTCATGCTATTTTTTCACCTAATGAACTAATTCAAAAGTGGTTTTGAGCTGGCTTTTGTAGTTTTGACTCAGTTTTCTTATGGATTTCGATGTCATGATTGGCCATTCATCACCTCGGGAAGGTATTTTCATAACCTAGCATATAGGATAGGTATCCACTCCATCGTGAATTTTTTGCATTATCGTTCGACTACCGTTTTTTACTCCTTCGGTACGAACCCATTTGTTGCGACACAAAACCTTCTGCCTATTATAAGTAGTGTCGCTAATAAATGGTAGAGACTTACCTAACATGGGTGCCCTAGTTAGATCCCCTTTGTCATTTGGTTCCCATGCCGAGTTTTTCCTTAGGACCGGAGTCCATTATAACTTGATACATGACTTTATGACGAGCCTCATTTTTCACTCATGAACATGCGGCCTTATTCCCCGCAGACTCCCAAAAACGAGTCTTAGTTAATCTCTTTTCCGACTCATCTAAAAAACCAAAAATATTGTCGAGTGTTTTGTCCCTTTCACACTCGTTAAATTGGATTTGAAAGGTCATGAGTCTTAGTTAAGCTCTTTTCCGACTCGTTACCAAAAAGAGAAAAGATCTCCGAGTGAACTTGTCTTTTTCACACTAGTAAAATGGATTTGAAAAGACGTCTATTTGGCACAAGTTTACCCCTTTTTCACACCAAATAGACTAACATACATAAAAAAGGACATTTTTTTGGCGTTAAGTTGTGATTGCATCTCATGCCCTTGCTTGCAGTATTGAGCCTTTAGCCGGTTCTCACTTTGCGTTATAAATTGTTGCCTAAGCAATTTTTGCATCCTCAACCAAGCAGAGCCGTGTTTATATCCTTCGCAATTTGACACCCTATACCCTGGAGGACACATCACCATGAGTGTCCATCTCCCGCATGCATTTCCTTGCATTGAGCATAGGTACATTCCACTGCTGGAACTAGTTTTGCTTACTTGCGACACTCATTTCCTCCTCTGTATCATAACATTCATTTGTTATGAAAAAAAAAAAAAAAAGATGGGTGGGAAGGGAGTACTATATTATATTTGGCAGTAGTCGTGTCGCCTTTGAACATAGCACAAAGTTATTGAGTCCTTGTGTCATCATAATTTTGGGTCTAGCATGGTCTTAGGAAGCTGATCTCATTACAGAGTTTTCTCTATCGACTGGTTACTCTTCCAGTCCCCATAGAGAACATTATTGATGCCTCCTGCATCTAATAGTTATATCATTGGGTCCACGCTGTCGGAGTCTACCATATGTTGCATGCTCTTGCTCAAAGGAAGTCTATCAACCTGTGTCGGCCACTCCTCAGAAATATTGACTTTGCATGTTGGCCATACCCTCATCTTGTCTCAGAATCACATGATACTATGGCCTTATCATGCACCCTATCCCTACTTTCATCATTGGTAGGTCACCTTGAACCCAACAATCGAGATTTCATCATTGGTCATTGATTGGGTGGTTTCCCTTGTGTTCGACGGCAAGACATCTATTCACACTTTGGGATTCGTGCAGTGTCTTGGATGCCATTAGCCTTATTGGTGGTTTCCTTACCTTTGTCAACAGTTTTCATCATTGGCTTCTATTCAGAGGGTCTTTTTCGTGTAACGCTTGCATTTGGTACACGTGAAAGATGCACAGGGTCATTGGTTCGTGAACATGTTCTTTGTATGATCTCCACCAAATTATGAAGCTCCTTCTTTGTTCCTCATGCCGACTGATGAGAGATGCCTTAATGCTCTCCTTTCAACGAGTCTCTTTCCATCGACTTCAGCTCATTTATTCTGGATATGGGACCTAGATTTTTATGAGAACCTTGAGGCTTGCAGTCATTAGTTGCAGGTTCTCTCACCATTGACAGATGGGAATACATTAATGTTACCTGATCAATGGATTCCTCAAGTGTTCAACACCGACTCCTTTATTCACACTTGTAGGAATGTACTCGGTGCCTTGATACCTACTTTCATTATTGGTAGACTCTCTCGCGTTTGTTAACGATATACTTCAATGATTGGTAATCAAACGATGTCTCATTGTGTTCGACCTCGACTCCTTTATTCACATGATGTAGACTTGCAACCTTGTCGGATAGTGTAGAAGACTTTAAGACATTACTATGTGGCCGCAACTTTCCTGAGCTGTTGCTTCCTTTTCATTGGACCAATACCTATATGACTTCAATGATCATGGGAGATCAGATTGTACTCCATGGTATATAGATATCTTCATATTGTTTTTGAGACTGGTTTCACTGGGCCTTGTTCATGACTATGACAACTTTTGGCATGTAACCACATTTGTATTTGCCTATTCATGGCCACAAACACTTATTTGGTATATTTTTCACATGGATCTGTAGTGTATTCTTAGCAACCATGTATGCAAAGTCAGTACAAAATGTAATGAGAAATTGAGTTCATCCAGATGGTTCTCTACCACTCCACTCCTGGGTTATTTATAATGTATTTCGACCATCGTAGATACTCCTCTGACCTCACACATTAGGGGGCATCTGTTATAACAAGATTTGCCTCACCATCGCTATCTTGCACAATGGGCTTTTTCCATTTCCCTATGCAAACTTTTCATCCCTTTTTGATGAATCCAGAGATAAAAATACATATTTTTCCACATATAAGTGCCCTATCTACTATGCAACATGCATATACGTAGGCTGCTCCACTACAGCCCGTGTGCATCGGGATTTGTGCCAGAAAATACAAAAATGAAGTTAGGTTTCCATGTCACAACAGGAGATCTTTGATCTTTGTCCTTCCATATACTAGAAACGTTCTGATTCGGCCCTTCATTTGCATCGTGAAGGCTATAAAATCACAATTCCGAGCTATGGAAAAGAGGTGAAAGCATTCAACTTTAAGAGCAAAATTGCTCTGGAGAAATTACTTCATATTGATTCTGCATCCCTTTGTCCCTCAAGTCTTAACATAATGTTCATCCCCCAAGCTCTTTCCCTATTGTTGAGAGAACCTCATTGTCTCTTTTCTATGAGCTTGACTTTGGTGGAGGATTGAAGTGGTGGAGGCTCAGTTAGAAGGAACTTGTTTCTTGGTTTCGAATCGTGCCAACACGGAAGTCTGTAATGTTGTCACTTCTGCTGATCATTTATTAATAGAAATAATCCTTTCCCGTCATATTGGTATCGTGAAAATATATGATTATTATCCATGGGAATGTTTGTAATGTTTAATAATGGATTATGCTATCTAATGTGTAACCCCTTTGTATTACTCGTATATACTTGCTCTGCTTGTTTGTTGAAAACTTGTTGCAGGTATAAAGATTTGGGTCGAAGTTCTCAACGGTGGAACATCATTGAACATTGGATCAAGGTAGGCCTCTTCCTTATCTTGCACATTAGCTTATATAGTATATGTTGGAATTGAGTTGATTTATGCAGTCATACCTGTCTGTTGTGGTTTACCCTGGCCACAGAGATTTTTCCCCTCGTAACAGATATACATAAATACTTTATAGTGTTAGAATATTTATTTTCTATGGGAATAAGAGTGAAAAAGGTGGCATGAAGAGCGGGGGTAATTGTTGTGGTTTTCCTAGAGTCTTCCATGAGATACCACACGTCTTGTTTAACCACATCCCAATAGGAATGGAAAAAATCTGTAGTGAACCCATCTAGTCTCAGAGATTTTACATATGGCATGCCATTGATTTCTTGATAAAATTCTTCCATTGAGATTTCCATAATTAAAGTGTCATTGTTTTCTTTAGTTACAAGTTGGGGTGTACGGTGAGTGATCAATTTGATAGCTACCAACATGTCTGGTTGAGGTTTTGATAGGATACACTTGTAGAAAGAAACAAGTTCTTATTCTATGTCCAGTGGTAACTTAGTTACTTAGCTTTCCCATATTGTAAGGAATTATGTTTCCTTTCCTGCACTATATTATCGAATTATGAAATAAATTGGTGTTCTTTTCCCCTTGAGCCATTAAATCATGGATCTTTGTTGCCATAAAATTTCTTCTTACTTATATCTTTCATTAATCTTCCCACCTTGTATGATATGTTGTTGTATCATGAGCATTTTATTTTCCAATCCATTTTTGGATTTGAAAAAGTTGCCAAAAAAATCCTTATTCCATGAGCTTCTGTTTTAAATGGTTAAGCCTTTGTTGGAACAAATAAATTATAGTTCCTCGATGAATGGCCACTTCATTCCACTAATTGGTAATGTTATCTTTAAATTATGGATGTTCTAACCAATTTTTTCAAATATGAATGGATTTTGATTAGGCATTCCTCATATATCTATAAATAAACTAATGGGCTAGTGATTTGATCCATCACTACATAATATGATAGATTTAAAAATAAATCCAGAGGTCACTAGGGATTCATATATTAAGAATGATCAAGCCTTCTTGCAATTTGGTGATTTTTCCTTCTTTTGTTGTTCCATCTATGTACCATGTTCATTATTTCCATGTCAATCAACTTTAGTTGCCTTATGGTATCTTTGAACATTTCACAATCAACATGTATTTTGTGTATCTCTCCTTTCTTCTCCTAAAATGAGGTGATCATATTGAAGTCACCACCTATGATAAAATGTTGAGGATCCAGTATTACATTTGGTTTCTTGCAACAATAAAATTGAGGTTTTGTCATACATGATTTATTACGAAGTAACCTACGATTGTTGTTACAATCTCAGAATCTTATATTCCTAGAGATGAATTTTATTGAAAACTTCTTGATTGAGAGAGAGGGAATGAGTCTTGAATCATTACACTTATCCTAAACTTACTAGGAATTTCCCTATTTCCTTGAGGAACCATTTTCTTTTTCTTTTTCAACCTCTTTTCTTGTCTTCTTCGACCCTATTCTTGGTTTCTTTGAGCTTGGTAACCTTTAGTCCTAAAGAGATAGTTGATCCATGCCCTTATGGACTTTGCAATTTGTTTTATTTTCTTTTAGTGATTACCTCTTTTAACCTATGAATATGATCCCTAGGGATTTAGTTGATGTCCCTTTTATGACAAGCCTTCGAACACTCTTGTAGATATAAGTCCTAAAGATACATTTCTTCTCCTCCCTCTAAACTGGTATGTTCTTCTTCCTCAATGATAATAGGTTCTTCTGCTAGATTTATTTGTTGCAAAACAATGTCTTGTGTCTTGTGTCATTTGATATCTTTGTGATTTATGTCTAGGGGGTTGGAACTAGTAGTTTCCTTGCTTCACAGTCCTACTTCCTTGGGTGTCGGATTGTCCTCAACCTCATGAACCTGATTAATAGTGGAAAACATATTGTTAGTAATAATACCTTTGGTTGTCCCCCACATAATGGCTTTCTTTTTTAGTTTCCTTTTGTTGGTAAATTTTTCAAAACTGTCAGGGTTGGTTTCTTTAGTGGCTTTGGTTGGATTTGTCTGGATGCTCATAGGACAATCTCTAAAAATATCTCCATTCTCATGACATTGTTTGCATATAAAATGGATGTTCTTATATTCCAAGGTTTTTACAAATTCTGAATCTTGGTAACTCAAGAAGATCGAATTAATTATTGAGACAAAAACATTCATGTACACACAGATCCTTGCACATGAAGTGTATCATCCTTTCTTTTTTTCCTATGATATTTTAATGAATGTTCCTAGGTTATTTCAAATTCCTTCTAGTATTTATGAATCCTAGTATTCTCACGGAAGGGAATACGAATATAGACTGGGGTATAAGAGAAGTCCTCTTTTTCTAGGAAGAATTTCTCAATCCAGGTTCATTCTCAAATATTCTTTCCTTGTCTTCCATATGATCAAAGATCGTTGTACATAAACCTTTTGATACTAGTTTTACTTCAATGTGACCTTTTAGCTTCCATCTTGTGTTGTTATAACCAATGAGAACTTTCTTCATGGTCTAGATTCCTAAAACAATTTTGATTAGTGCATGATCCTTCATATATTAAACATACTATGTGATTTTCTCATATTTGATTTCAGAGTAGGTAGTTTGTCAGTTTTAGGTATACATTAAGAATTGTTTTTCTTCATGCTCTGGTCCAACACTATACTTCTAGATCCATCATATTTGTTTTCTAATCCTACACCTCCCTCTCCATTGTCTTTCACTACTCTTCCTAAGGAACCCTCAACAGAAGGGCATCTCATGTTGGTAGAATTATTTTTCCTTTCTAATACATCACTGTAGGAGGGGGCCCTTTCCCCCCATTCATGCTCAACCATGCAAGTCATATCCAAATGCTTTTCCTCTCAATGAAAACCTTGAAACCCTCTCCGTTATTCCATTCTTCACAACTTAAGTTATATTAACACCTGTACATTATTTGTATAATTATTCAAATTTCCTCACACCTCTTATTAGTTCCTAATGGGAAGACACTACTTCACCATTTTCATTCCTTTCTTAGTGTTTTCATGCCCCCCCAATATTGAGCCACTTTAGTGATATTTCCTAAGTTATCCTCGAATAATTTATTTATATATTCCCCATCTTACTCAAAATGCTTCTAGTCATGAGTTCCTAGATCCCTATATTTTAATTGGTAGGCTAGAAGGAATTTATATTGTACTAGGTCGGGAGTTTCTTCTCTCCTTTATACAATTAAAATAGTATAGGCCTATTATATAGATAACCTCATATACCCTTCAACTCCATTCCTACTATTTCTCTAAGTATAAACTAGCTCACTGCGCTCTATATGATTAAACAATCCCCCCCATGTTAAACTAGATCCCTGGGCTCTATAAACTAGCTCCCTGGGCTCTATATGATTAAACTAGCTCCATGGGATCTATAAACTAGCTCCCTGGGCTCTATATGGGATCTAGTGCCATGTTCTCCAACCATGCCTCAACGACTGCATCGTCCATGGCACCCATGAACTCGGGAAACTTAACCTTCTCGAGTTCTCTGTGAATGCTACCAGTACCGTTTGGGGCGCGTTGTGGACCCCTAGGGGGTACAAGCGCCCTGGCCTCATCTCTATCTAATCGGTTAATCAAGGCCTCTGACATCCTCTGAAAGGACCTCATCAACCCAACCACATCCCCCACAACAATCTACTCCTATCCAATGACTTGCTCTTCTCATTAGGGGTTAGACCCCTCTGGCATGGATGCTACTGGAGGTGTCACACCTCCTCCCCTAGTAGCACGTCATTTGCCTCCACGACGTCCTCTATACATGATTACCTGCAGGGACACAATTTAATTTAATTAGCGATAAATTATTAACCAAGTGTTTAATACATTGGAAGGTGTAATTATCCCAAGTCGTGGGGTTGAACCTACTCTGATACCATATGTAACAACCCCTCCGTTACGACTAGGAAAAGCAAATCACAATAGGTATTTTTTTTTAAAGTATTAGGAAATTAACGTCCACACATAGTTCATAGTAGCGCATAATGAACGGCATCATAATTAAAAGAATTACAAGCGACTCATCATTGTAATCAATAACAACGCAACCAATGCATCAAAATAAGTGATAGAGACACCTGACCAACACATAAACATAAATAGCGATACAGTTCAACACATCATAATCAACTGAAGAAAATATAGACAATGACCAATGAGATACTGAATATTAAAATGACTACCCACCCAAACTACGTTGCAAGGTTGGGACCTCCAGGACACATAAGCAATGCTCAAGCCCATGATTCATACGATTGATTTTGACCACTTAAGTCTGAGGGTTGGCGACTGTTCTGAGGAACAAGGAGGTGTCTACATCCCACTAACACAATCAAGTCGAAAACCAACTAGCTTAATAATTCAACATCATTACTGTTCATGGTGCAAGATAATTTAATTACTAAATCAATCATATAACAACATAAGTTAAGGTGCAAGTGTAATCAACTTTATTTTATTTTCATGGCGCAAAGGAAAACATCTATTTTATTCAAGGCGTGCGATTAATCCATTACTGAATCAACAATAGTTCAACATTATTTTCAAGGTGCGTGCATCTAATTACTGAATTAAACATAAATCAACATAATTCAATGCACACAATTAATCTAATCACTTAGGAATCATACATCAACATTATTACAATGTGCGCGAGTAATCTAAAAGTGTAATAATTTATGCATCATAATTAGTCCATTGCACAACGCAATCTAATCACTTAATCATCAACATAATACATTGCGCAAGGGAAATCCATCGCCCAATCATTTATTCATTAACATTTTAGTGGCACAAGAGTAGATTGATTACTCAAACAATCCTAAATCAACCTTGTATAAATGCACAAGAGTAAACTAATTTCTAGACAAACATAGGTCTACATAATTAAAGGTGTAAGAGTAATCAACTTAATTTAAAAGGTGCAAGAGATCAGAGGGCTTAATCAATCATAGGTCATCATTCACAACTTTGGTAGCCCAACTAAAATACATTTTTAATGACTCAGCTTAATTAAGCAATACAGTAGGAATTCATCACTAGGTCTCACATCCACCTACAAGGTACCACACAATCACACTTAAACTTAATACTAGAAGACAAGGCTGCAATGAAAGTTCATTAGTAGGTTATGCATCATCACACCGGAGCCATAGTAAGATGATTCCCACCTTAACTTACGTAATCATAAGTATGGATTGAGGAGGATCAAACCTACTAACTGACCTACTTAAAGTCAAGCTCCCAAATTAAGATATTAATGAGAATCAATCAAAATTATTAATTAGGTGGGAAAAGCCTTTCTTCATCTATTCAAGATATTATTGAGGAAGGAAAATAGTTAACAATGATCAATAGATAATTCATTCAACTTAGAGAATCCATTTAACTTTTGAAAAGTATTTGGATGTTATAATTGGAAAAGGACGAACTTTATATATATTTTTAATAATTTATGATTACATATAATTTAGTGACATTTATTGAAGATTATGTTCATAATTAATCAGTTATAAGACAATTGTTTGAAGATCCCCTTGAATAATCAAAAGGGAAAGGCCTAATTATCTATGAGGATTTAACACTCTACTAACTATGGCCCTCAAATCTTATTTTACTTAGACTATAGAACAAGAGTCAATACTATACCTTCTATTTCTTATTGACTTAATAATATCTTAAGGGTTTATTACTTCCTCACCATCATCTACTTCCTAGTCTTGATATTCTCCTTTCGACTCATAGTTTATTGAACCATGAAATTATTCATCTTAAATCCTCTACATAATCTTAATTCATATACATAAGTAAAACATCCTAATTCACATTCCTATGCTATCAAGATTCTCATTCAATCAATTAATTAATCTCATTTAATATCGTATGAATTGGTTGCATTTACAAATGATAAAAAAAAACTAGAAGTAATGAAGATGTAGTTTAATCTATGTTGTTAGTTTACTGGAAATATGAGGCACTGAAATCATGATTGCCCATGACATCACCATTATGTAGTTTTTCTTAGTTCTGATATTATTCACTCGTTGCTTTATGTTTCGTCCTCGTCATTCTGTTGTAAGGCATTCATTTCACAACTTCTGTGTAGTTATACAGATTGATGTACATATGTTGGTGAAATTATCGTAGATTTAAGTGTCCCATTGAGTTGCGAAAATAAAGTAGAGATAACAGATTTTGATATTGGCAGAAGAACTCAAATCACAAACAATGTATTTAGGGTTGACACCGACATATCGTATGAACTGGTTTGCATTTTCAAATGAAAAAAGAAACACTAAAAATAATAATAGTCTGACCATGCTAACAATTACTTCTACATTATTTGATAAAATATCCTTGTACTAAAATCCTAATTCTCATTTGCAATGGACATCAAACTAGACAAAAGCTTCCATCATCGTTGCCGCTGCTGGCATGCTCACTCGAAAGGATACTTCACAGGAAGGGACTGGACACCAATCAGAAGGAGGGTTATCTCTAGGAGACATTCACCCAAGGAATGGCGCATTCGATCATTGGGAGGGGATGAAACTCTGTACAAGTCAACTGTGAGGGAATCGTTGAGCATTCTGAGTGAAAACACAGAGTTAAAAATTGTGAAATCGTAGAGTTTTTTCTGAGTTAAAGAGCTAGGTAGAGGCACCCACGCCTGGCCATCTTTCCTAATGAAAAACATAGGGTTTATTTTTGTGAGTGTGTTGGGTAGAGGCACCCATGCATGGCCATCTTTCCTAATGAAAAATGCATGGTTTCTTTTTGTGAGAGAGCTGGGTAGAGGCACCCACGCATGACCATCTTCTTAATGAAAAAAAAACACGGGGACAATCAAGGGTAACACTGCCAGGAGATGTCCACAAGCGCTGGCCATTTGTGTATAAGAAAATGTAAATAAAATCAAGGGAAAAAGGGCAGGGAGAAATCACAAATGTTGGGAAATATTTTTGTGCAAAACACAGAAGAAATCAAGGGAAATAACATGGTTTTTCTGAGTGTAATCACAATTCAACTTTCCTGTGAATCATGGGTATTCCAAGTGGAGGAAAAACACAGTTTAAAGAGGAGGATACACATAGTGGTATCCAAGAAATTCCGAAGATTAAAAAGTGCAATCCAGTCTTAACACAAAACATATAGGTAAATAAAGGAAAAAGATGGAAAAATTTCGTTCAAGCCATCCAATAGTTTTTAACAATAAAAATCAACAATTACGAATTCCATGAAATACCGTAACAAATTTTTAAATAAAACCGGATCTATTAAATTCGGGTAAGCACGCTTCCATGCACATTAGGATATTAGAGATCTAATCAACAATTTATTACATGATCAATTAAATGGGAAATATTCTAGTTCCTTATACAAAAATCAGATTTACATTCACAGTTGGGAAAATTCAAGAAATCTACTTTACAATTAAACTTAAGACAATTACAAATTCAACTTGGATAAAATACCGTAGCTGTTGAAGGCGGTCCTGAAGATGTCCTACGACAATTGACATTCCTCCTCCCTCCTGCTTGCTGACCGTTGAGACTTCATCGATACCTCTCTTCCAATGCTACGGGTACTCTTCTTCCCCCTTACCCCGCCGAGCCGCAAAGGGGCCACACACACTCACAACTAGAAATCCTCTAGCTCCCAGCTCACCTCACAAGGTAGAGCCACCACTCTCTCTCAAGTTGGGTATCCCAACTCTCACAAGTAAAACTAGTTAGAATTTTTGCAACATAACCTTACCCATAACCGGTGCATTTTCTCTCTCAAATCAACCATTTGTTTTATAGAGTTTTCACACATTTGCACAATTAATTCACTTTTTAATTAAAATAATTTAGAATTATCTCCCCCATACACTTGTCACCCATTTCCCAATTTGCACAATTAAATCCACATTTTATTTTAATAAAAACTAATTTCCCTCACCCATCCTAAAAGCGCTCCTTAAATCACTCCTAGTTGTCTCTTTATTCCCTTTATTTCCAATTAATGATTGACGCATTTCTAAAACTGAGTTGAGTTAAAATATGAGCCTTCTCCCAGTTAGACTATTGTTAACTAGAATCTAGATTCCTTTCTATGGGTACCCATTCCTTTAGCTTTAATCCATTTTTTACCTTAAATTCCAATTTGGTAATTACTTGGACATATGTGTATTAAATCACTCTTTAGATTTATTTTATTTTCCTTGATCTCTTAAATTGATTTATTTCATCCCATCATTATTTAATTTAAAATTTTAGTTTTTAGTCTTTTTACTAACTTAGACTTAGGATTAATAAAGTTTTTATTTGCAAAGGATTAGACCCTTAGGGATTATGATTAACAAATTCATTCTTTAATTAATTAATTAATTCAACAGTGCTCAAGATTTTACAAGGTTTAACATTCACTCAAATTTTTCTAGGACACCTAGATTCATTGACTCAAATTTTAATTTCTGTGACATGCCCTTCAAGACACACTTCATACTCCAAGGGTGCCACTCACCTTTGATTCAATTTCAATTACACAATGTGCCCTTAAAGACGCACTTCGTGCTCCAAGGGTACCACTCGTCTTTGAATGGTTTTGGTAGTTGTCCAACCCCTGGAGTCAGTGATGTTTTCGGGCAACCTTGTGAGACACTAAGGGCTTCTAAGGAATAAGGACCCTACCTTATTGTTCACCCTTGAGAAATATTCATGAGATTCTGTCACAGTCTGCCCTCATGACATCATGGACCTCTCGAACTAGGTAATCGTTAACCTACAATTCGATCCATGACATAAGTGCTAATAGGATATGACAGGGATGATGCCACACCTCTCACTCAATATCCGGTTTCTGTGCATGACCCCTTTACTCCTTATGTGAGTCAAATTAGCAAGCAATCGTCAGACTGTATCCATCAACGAAACACTGTCAATGATCCATAAAAAACATCATAATATAATCGATCATATRTCACATATGAATACATGAAATACTCAAACTAATACAATCCACTCCCTTACTCAATCCAGAGTCCAAGGAGGTCCATTGATGCCATYGACATCCTCAATCTATCAAGTGCCCTACACACTCAGGGGAAACTCGTCAATAACATATGTCAATACAAGATATCAAAATAACATAACTCATAATCCATAAACATCATCATAAGAATACATAAGTGAAACATACAACCATATACTAAAACGGGATCACTTGCATGCAAGTGTCCTCAAAGAATAAGTCAATAACTTGTGCTCATAAGAGCGGGATGTTACAGTTTGTAATAATGATAACTTATTTCATAAAGGAAATTTCTCGGTTCTTTTTAGTTATTGTGTTTTACATAGCTAACCGATTTGGTTCTTGTTTGTTAAACTTGTTGCTACCTTCTCTAATGAACAATAATCTTAGCATTCTATTTAGATTTTTTTATCATGGTAGCGGCATTATCGTTTTTACATCTCGCCTGTTTGTTGCAAGTGCATAAATTCTTTTATGTGTGTATATTCTAGAATTCTTTACTATCATAGATCTATTGTTTTTACAACTAGCCTTTTCGTCGTGTATATAACTTCCTCTCTATTTTTGCATTGGATATGGATAAAATGTTTGTCTTTGATATTTATCGAACAATTGTATAATAGAATGATATAATGAGAAACAATAATAAATTATTCAAGAACTTCCAATTGAAYGATGATACAACAGAATGTCTATAATCACATTTCTATAATAAATAATTTAGAATATAATATACATAGAAACTTGAAGAAACAATATTTAAGTTTAGAACAKAATGAARGAAACAGACTGYAAGAAAAACCTGCAACTGAGATTTCCTTAGGGAAAACACACATCAAGTGGGCTATTTCTCCCAACCTTCAATAGCTKCCACATATGCCTACTCTATCACCCCTGAGCTAAATCCCGATCCAAACCAACCAAGTGACTTGTTGCATAGTATAGGGCTCCAAGCTTTATGTGAAGATTTATGTGTCAGTTATGTATTTCTCAGATTTCACATTTGATTCATAATGGCATCTCATTCTCTTGTTTTATTTTATTTTTAATATTTTCCTAGGTCTTTGACAATTGTATGAGCCTCTTTCTCATTGACCATGTGTCAAATTGGTTTCTTTTCATTGAACACCTATCAATTTGATTATTATACATGTTCCTACAAACCTGAGATCTTGTCTCACTTCTATTGAGTTAACTCAACCAATCTTCACCACTTGTCCCCCTTATGTTGTCACTTGGTGGTTCTCTTTGGATCCATGGATTTTCTCTTCTAAAAGTCTCACCTCATGTGTGTTCCCTCTTTCTCTTTTATTAATAAAATAAAAAATAAAACAATAAATTTTGAGTTAGATCACTAGGATCAATAATGGGTTTTTTAACAAAAAGAATAAAAATAAAATAATAAGTTTAAAATTTGAAATTTCAGGGTATCACACACAACTTTATTCAAACATGAAACATGAAATAATGGATGAATATTGGATTGGGTTGGGAGAACCATATTTTAGGTGACCTCACCAATGCATTGTATGATTTGATAGGGACCTCAAAAATTGGGAATTAGATTATGGGGAACTTGATCTCTGTGTGATATTTTTTTATAAGGTTGCAGGAGAAGAAACATTTTGTCCCCTTTGTTAATAGAACATTTAGATCTATGTTGATCAACTTCTTGTTTCGTTTGATTTTGTAGTGCTCTGTTTGACCATCAATTTGAGGATGATATGTAGTTCTCTTATTAAGATGTGTACCTGTAATTCCCCATATTATTAAAAATAAGTTGTAGTAATAATGATGATAAAGTTTATCCTACCCATGTTTTTCTATTTTGGCTTTGGTGGATTTGGATGTGTTTGGGATCCTTTATTGAAAATTTTCAAATACATAATTAGATGTTGTAATGATGATAAAGCATTATAATTACATTATTAGAAGTGTTGCATACCTTCTTGACCCGAGTGGTATATTTCCTTCTTTTCAAAGCATCTTCTCCTTTTCATCTTCATGTAGGGCCTTCCACTCCCTCTTAGCAATAATTGGACGATGCTCATGCTTAGGGTTCTTTTGGAGATGAACCCTATATTGGTATTTCCAATATTTTAAATATGTTCCTTCTTTTGAGGAGACTCCATATTTGTTGAAGGAATCCTCACCGAATAGGCCAACCAACTTGTTAATGGGTTCATCTTTTAACTTGGAACTTTGGGAATTCCACTTAGTTTTTTGAGTCTCAGAGCCTCCATAATAGATTCAAAGATGTTGGTAGACAATATTTTCACCCAATTGAATATTTTCCCTGCTTTAGACACATAGTGCACCATTGGTACCCATTCTATCTTGAAATGGGTACACCCTTCTTCTCCATACAACTTGCAAGTTAGCGTCGCCAATATTCGGTAGGGTTCTTTGAAGTATTGGATAGGATGTAATGTACTATACTCTATAGTAAAGGGATTGTATTCATCCCACCATTCTCTAACTACTTTGGCCATTTTGGGTTTTTCCCTTCTGAAGGTATCTAGAAACTATTTTTTTAAGTACACTTTTCGTTTTTGTAGTTGGTACCTTTTATGTATGTCATCTAGATGTAAAGAGGTGATAGGGGATCCTGCTTCATTTAATATGGTATATGTGCTTGAATATATATGTGAGTAAACCCATATGACTTCATCACTATATGGAAAGACAACAAGTCTGGAAATGATGGTGTGTAGATCACATTTTTTGATGTTTTGGTACACCCCTAGGTCCTTTTTCTTCTTTTGGAAAATCTTCATGGATGGAGATTTTGTATATTTCATCTCATGTGGGGCATCCTTGAATTCCATTGTGGTGATTGGTATCTATTAGCCACAGTTTATCTGTACTCTTTCCTCGAGACATAATATTTTCAATGGGCRTCCTTCCCCTTCTCATTTGATCTTTCGACATTCTTTGCTTCTGAAATCTTGCAAAATTCAAAACRTTATAAGGGTTTTGTAATAAAACTTGAACATCATTGTAAATTGATAGAGAATTAGAAATCGAAAGAAACTTATGCACATGAATTCACAATTATCCATAGAGACTTTTAGAAACTTATTTCACACTCTTTAACTAGAAAAATAACTATTACAATGCTCACACTAGGCTAATTRTAATTTATTACCAACTTTCTTATATGTAATTAATGAATTCATATTTGAACTCGTAGTAGGTGGGAAAAGTACAGATATATCAATGCCACCAGAATAACTCATTTGGAAAGAATATCTTTGGAAGAATAAGCTTGTGAGAAGATGGGATTTTGGAAGAACAAGCTTATGGGAAAACTTCTTTGAGAAATCCTTTTTGGAAAAATCCTTTTAGAAGATTGGCTTTCAAGAATTTTTTTTTGGAGGATTTACTCTAGAGTGAATCATTTTGGGAAGACTCATCCTCAAGAGAATGAATATTAGTTTCCCAAAGCTGAGCCCGATGAGTATTCTTCGAAATAATATTCAGGGTACCACATTGGAAAGAGCACTAAAAGGTACTTAGTGAGGAAAATAAGTGTACATGGATAATGACACTTTCATGAGTTAAACATATAACACATTTGCAATATAATGGGATTACGGGTTCCCAATATAATATGAAAAAATAATTCATGAAAATCACTATCAGGAGAACACTTGCAGGAGGAAGGAGTTCCTTGGAAGAATGCATTCGAGAAGAGTCATTCAGGAAAACAACTTGGTGACTTGACTTTATGATGGACTGAATATGAAAAAGGGGAGCCCAAAATGCTTGTGTCTTTTTTATTTCAGGAACAACTTCAAGAAATGATAATATAACTTTATGACGAGGAAAATACTGAAGAGGTGAGCCTAATGGTATTGCAGGCTGCAGGTTTCTGAAAGGACATAAAATGATTTATCTTGACATTATGATGGGGATATCCCATAGAGGTAAGTCTGATAAGATTGTGGTTTTTGGTTTGCAGGAAAAATGTGAAGAAACGTGAAATGGACTTTTTAATAGAATGAATATGAAACGGTAAGCCTTGTAGGTATGCAACTCTTGGATTTTAGAAAAAAAACTATGAGCATGATGAAATATATTTTAGATGGAAAGAAACCAAACGAAAAGAGTTTGATAGGCTTGTGGGTTCTTGTTTTGGAAAATACAATGAACATTGTGGATCATCATGTGTGAGTATGATTAGAACATAGGATGATATCAGATCAATTCAAAGTGAACTAGGATGAGTAGGGGATTAAATAATCCAATAATTCTTCAAATAATTCGAAAAATGAATAACATGGAAGAGGAGATAAAAGGTGAATGAGTAAAAAATACCATCTTCTATAAATAACACAAGATTTTTCAAACCTGAGGAAATACTCTTTCCCTTCATACTTTATGTAGAAATTTTGGTAGGGTGATTATTGTTGTGAATCCAATAATGACTGGAATTTTTCCTTTCCTTAGCCGATAGATTAGATAAATGGTGTTGTAAAATAGGTTGAGTCATTAATCTTGGAAGTTGTTTCCAAGAGTCTTCCCAAAAAAGAGTTGATCTTCCATCTCTTATTTCCTAGAAACAATGATTGTGGATTAATGATCTATTTTTCCAACCAACATCCCAAATCAAAGAGCCAATCTTGTTCCCTCCCATCCTTGATCATCTAGGTAGCATATTTCTTTCTCCATATTTTACGTCATGGATGGTTTCCACTATGAATCCATTTCCACCAAGTTTTAGATCCTAGAATAGAGATTCAGGTTTTAGGATCTCTCATACCTAACCCACCGGTTAGCTTAGGGAGAAAATCCTTGCGAAGCCACTAGATCTGCCTTTATTTGAGTTGTTCATGCCCCAAAGAAAGTTCCTTTGAAGGTTTATTATAGCATTTAGTTCATGTTTAGGCACAACTAGTGTTGATAAAAGATAAATATGCATGGTTTGTAACATAGAACTGATATGGGTTATGCACCCAGGAAAATTTAGGGCTCTGAAAAACCACCTTGACATATTTTTTCATTCTATAAAGAAAGTATTCCCATGAGACATTGTGGAAACAATTCTCAATTAAAGGGGCTCCTGGATATTTCGTTTTAAGGGAATTCCATCAAAATCCTAAAAGTCTTGTGATATGAACTTGAAATGTAATAGGGGTATGGAAAAGAAGAAATGATATTTAGAATAGTTGATGGATGTACCCGAGGCTTCCATAGAGTTCAAGGATATATTGAAGTGTCATGGTTTCTCTGACTGATGGGATGTTCATCAGAAGAGTATCATTGAAAAAATAAAGATGGGGATAGAGGATCACCTTTTCAAATACTTCTGGAAGGGGAAAAATTAGCAGACAGTTCGTTGCTGACCATAATGGAGAAGAATGTGGTCAAGGTTAAGGACATGATCCAGTTAAGCCAGTTGATGACTGAAGCCAAAGGAAAGGACATGTTTGATGTACTCCCAACTTAACTTGTCAAATGCCTTTGAATGTATAGCTTGATTAACATCCTATATTTCTTCTAGGAGTTGAGAGAGTGTATGAGTTCATGGGCTAGGATAATGTCATCAATTATTTCCCTTTCTTATACATATCTAGTTTGTTTAGCATAAATAAGATGAAACATCAAAAGTTTAAGAGTGTTTGCAATCACCTTTGTTATAATTTCATTAATCACATTGCATAGGGATATAAGGAAATACTTTATAGTGTTAGAAGATTTCTCTTCTCTGGGAATAAGAGTGAAAAAGGTGGCATGAAGAGCAGGGAGAATTGTTGTGTTTTTCCTAGAGTCTTCCATGAGATACCACACGTCTTGTTTAACCACGTCCCAATAGGCATGGAAAAAATCTGTAGTGAACCCATCTAGTCTCAAGGATTTTACATATGGCATATCATTTATTTCTTGATAAACTTCTTCCATTGAGATTTACCTCATTAAAATGTCATTATGTTCTTTAGTTACAAGTTGGGGTGTATGGCGAGTGATCAATTTGATAGCTACCAATGTGTCTGGTTAAGGTTTTGATAGGAGACACTTGTAGAAAGAAACATGTTCTTGTTCTATGTCCCAGTGGTAAGTTAGTTCTTTACCTTTACCATATTGTAAGGACGTTATTTTGTTTCTCTGCCTGCACTATATTATAGAATTATGAAAGATATTAGAGTTAATTTCCCCTTCCTTCAACCATTGAATCATGGATTTCTGCTGCCATAAAATTGATTCTTACTTATATCTTTCATTAATATACCCTTGGGTTATGAGTTCCACTTGATTTAGCTCATATT
>JASDQU010102754.1:196157-211866 GCA_032191745.1 Picea mariana | reverse complement strand
CCTTTCTTCATAATCTGTCTCTAGAATAATGATTCTTTCTTTTCATAGAGCACTGTGGAATTTCGAACTTTCTTTCATCTATACTTCCAATCAATTTTTCATTACACTAGTTTATTTGGATGTAGAATACTCTGCTTAGCATTGAAGAAGGTTTATACCCCTTTTTATTCTTCTCTTGTTTTTCCATATTCTTATGTTTCCATTTCTTATGTAAATCTTTCTTATCTTTGGAGTTGATTCGAAAAATCCTCTTTAGAGTCCTTTTGGCTTCATGGCTTGGAAAGAATTCACCTTCCATTGTTCATACTTGATGTAGGAGATGTATTCCAAACATTACATGGTCATTATTCATTCAAAATGTCTTAAGTTTTCAAGTGACTTCCCATTCTCTCATTTTCTTCACCTTTGAGCAATGCTTCCACCACAATGAGGCTTTCCTTGTAAGGTCCGAAATTGCCAATTTTTCTTAATGGTTTCCTATGTAATTATGCAATTGGAAGTATTTATTTACTCCTAGAAACCATGCCTCTACTCTAATAGTTTTTATGTCTCTATCAAATGTAGATGGAATTGCCTCTTTTGTTTTCAGAGAACATCTCATTTTATCTACTTGTTTTTCACTTTCATGAAAACTCTCAAGGGATTCTAAGGACGTATAAGTAAAGTATGGTTTCTTTGATCCTTGATTTCTCCTCTTTAACTTTATCATATTTTTTATTTCACTATAATGACCTATACTTTTCCACTAAAGTCCACAACAATTGACATCGATGTTTTCTCAAACTTTCATCATGCACAAGGAGAAATTTTATTCACTAAAGATCATTTATTTAATCACTTCATTTTTTTTAATAGAGTGGCTAATTGCATTTCTAATAATTTATCTCTACACTTATTTAATCACTTCAATTTATTCAGTAGATGGGATAACTATGTTTTCTCATCATTTAGCTCTACACTTATTTAATCACTTAATTTTCTTTAGTAGATGGGATAATGCCTTAATTCCTTGATTACACAGAATTGGTCTTAGGATTCTTTTTTGTTCTCATTCAATAAWTTTTTTTCTTCATGAGCTTGAATGGGACTTCGGACAATTTAATAATTCTTTCTCATATGAAAGGCTATGTTAGTGCTTTCATTTCTACTAGGATGGAAGGACATGTCGAAGCCTTTATTAGATGGAAATGAATTCTTCTTCTTGTGATAGAAGAATACTTGGATAAATTTGTCAAATTTGTAAGCTTCATAATGAATCTCGATCATTCCATTTTTAAGAAACTCAAAATGTCACTTGAAAATATTTTCTCATTCCTTGGAGGGGTCAACAATCGGTTGACTTTATACATGTATTGAAGCATCACTTTAAAAATTGTTGATCAATTTTTTACTTCTCCATGGTTTCACAATGTTCCCCTTATTGAATTGATACTCTTATACAACCTAGAAAGTACATATTATGCGTGCAATTTAGAAGTGTATTAACATAGAATTATAAATTCATAATATAGAGGCAAATATTGAATACACAAATTTTGAGAGCATAAGAATTGGAAGGCATTAATTACAAGTATTCATAACTCTAAATGAAATAYARTATWCTATTTGGAAGGAATTTTTGAACATATGGAATGAATATGGAGGAGTGTTTTTCCACAACTATGTGCAATCCTTGTTCAATTTCTAACCTTGAGTCAATGCTATGAACTAACATGGCCAATGTGCACTCTCACAAACATAGGCTCACAACCCACTCATCATTATGCTCTGATATCCTATGCAGTAGAAATGAAAGAGAACAATTCATGCACACTCTACGGAAACACTATAACAATCAACTAAGCACTTTCTAGTCTATGTGTTAGACAAACATTCCCTTGCCAATCATCTTGCTAGAAGAGAGCCCATAATTTTCCCATCCTACTTGTTGGGTTAGAACACCATAAAATGCCCCATAGAATATTTTGATTTTTCTCTTCACTACCATCTCTCCATAGATGCATGAAAATTCTTAGCGAGTCAACCTCACCCTATGCTAAGATACTTCTCAATTCTTCCCACCTAGTTGGGGATTCTCACATGCATACCTTTCTCATTGTCCTCATAGGTATTAGCCTTGGGCAGTTGCTAGGAATTCAAATCATCACAAAATGTTGTCACTTATACACAATATTTAGAATGTGGGCCACCCTTGACTTAAAATCCAAGAAAAACATTATAAAATGACATTTAATTCTTGTGTAATATCCATACACATAGGCCCATGGTCCAAAGAAGGAATTCAAAATGGTTGCTTCTCTCCACCTCACTACTCCTCTCTACCTTAGTGCTTCTATTTACCATAGTGATGTAACTATGGTATTTAATTTCTATGATAAAAATAAAATGGTCATATGTAGTTCTATTAAAATGTTTGTATTAGAAAAATCACACGATTTTTACACTTATGTCACCACAACTAGGTTCCCCTTACTAGATTTTATTATCTCCCTAACACGATAACATGTACCTTCCCACTAGATAAACTTGAACTTTCTTACCTAGCTTATATATAGCCTCATACTAGCTATAATTTAACCCCCATATGGACTTCTATATGGCTCACCATTGGCCAAATCTTGAACTCTTAGCTAGCTTAAATCTTGTCTCCCACTAGATAGTCTTCAACTCTTGTTACATTTTATCTAACCTGTAATTATCTTGTCTCCCACTAGTTAGTTGAATTTCTTTAACCTTTACCAACTTTGTGATACTAAACCTGAACAAAGGGATGGGTGATCCAATTTGGAATCCATGTATATAATTCACCTCTTTATGGTATTCGAGTTACATATGATTAAAATATGGATATCATGGATTATCTTTGATGATAATAATTTTATGTTCAATTTCTTTTCCTTTTCATAGTCCTTGCATTTGTATTAAAATTGGAGAATCATCAATTTTTATGATACCATACATAGTAATGGTCAATTATCTTGATTAAAGTACCTTTTATATAAATAGCCAGTGTGCATATAGGTACCTTTTAAACATTTTAAAACTTTGAGGAATTCAACATGCAACTTTTCTATGTTTTCATTTTTGCAATTTATGTAATGTAGAATTATAGATACGATTTAGTAATAACTTTGGAATATAGTTATTAGAATGAAGATTTGAAAATTATCATTTTAGAAGTCAATTTTTTTCTTTAAAGTGTTGGTTTTAAAATTATTATTCTCAAAGTTAATTTTTTTCTTTAAAGTATATTGCAATATCATCATGGATCAGAGCTTCAAGCTTGCAGCTACTAGTATATCACAAATTTATTTTATATGTGCTTTTATGTCGGTGCATTAAATGTGGTAGCTTAGAGAGAACATTTAAGGAGTTATCTATTGTTTTCCCTTCAAGTTTATCTATTCAATTCTTCTTTAACCATTGTATATATGTATTTCTCAGAAGGCATAGAATTCTTGTTAGAGAGAGTGAATTTTATGAGTTCATACTCGCTTGTTTGATTCTAGTGGTTAAATTTGTGTTGTAATACCATGGATGAAGAATACTCTACTTAGTGTTGAAGAAGGTTCATACCCCTTTTGATTCTTCTCTTGTTTCTCCTTATTTTTATGTTTCCATTTCTTATGTAAATCTTTCTTATCTTTGGAGTTGATTTCGAAGAATCCTCTTTAGATGCCTTTTGGCTTCATGGCTTAGAAAGAATTCACCTTCCATTGTTCATCCTTGATGTAGGAGATGTATTTCAAACATTACATGGTCATTGTTCATGAAAAATATCTTGAGTTTTCAAGTGACTTCACATTCTCTGATTTTCTTCACCTTTTAGTGGTGCTTCAACCACAATGAGGCTTTCCATGTAAGGTCGAAAATTGCTAATTTTTCTTGATGGTTTCCTATGTAGTTATGCAATTGGAATTACTTATTTACTCCTAGAAACTATGCCTCTTCTTGCATAGTTTTCATGTCTCTATCAAAGGTAGATGGCATTGCCTCTTTTGTTTTTGGAGAACATCTTATTTTATCTACTTGTTTTTCACTTTCATGAAAACTCTCAAGGGATTCTAAGGACGTATAAGTAAAGTATAGTTTCTTTGATCCTTGATTTTTCCTTTTTACCTTTATCATCTTTTTTATTTCACTATAGTGACCTATACTTTTCCACTAAAGTCCACAACAATTGACATCGATGTTTTCTCAAGTTTTCATCATACACTAGGAGAAATTTTATTCACTTGATCACTTATTTAATCACTTCATTTTTTTTAATAGAGGGGATAATTGCATTTCTAATAATTTATCTCTACACTCATTTAATCACTTCATTTTATTTATTAGATGGGCTAACTATGTTTTCTCATCATTTAGCTCTACACTTATTAAATAATCACTTCATTTTATTTAGTAGATGGGATAATGCCTTGATTACACATAATGGGTCTTAGGATTATTTTTTGGCACTCATTCAATCTTTTTTTTTCTTCCTGAGATTGAATGGGACTTGGAACAATTTAATAATAATTTCTCATATGAAAGGCTATGTTAGTGTTTTCATTGCTAATAGGATGGAAGAACATGTTGAAGCCTTTACTAGATGGAGAGGCATTCCTCTTCTTATGATAGAATAAGACTTGGATAAATTCGTCAAATTTTTAAACTTCATAATGAATCTCGATCATTCCATTTTTAAGAAACTGAAAATGCCACTTGAAAATATTTTATCATTCCTTGGAGGGGTTAGAAATCAATTGACTTTATACATACATTGAAGCATCACCTAGAAAATTGTTGATCAATTCTTCACTTCTCCATGGTTTCACAATGTTCACCCTTATTGAATTGATACTCTTATACAACCTAGAAAGTACATATATGCATGCAATTTAGAAGTATATTAACATAGAATTATAAATTCATAATGTAGAGGAAAACATTGAATACACAAATTTTGAGAGCATAATAATTGGAAGGTATGACTTACAAGTATTCATAACTATAATGAAATACAACATACTATTTGCAAGGAATTTTTGAACATATGGAATAGCTAGGGAGGAGTGTTTTTCCACAAMTATGTGCAATCCTTGTTCAATTTCTAACCTTGAGTCGATGCTATGAACTAACAAGGCCAATGTGCACTCTCACAAGCATAGGCTCACAACCCACTCACCATTACACTCTGATATCCTATGCAGTAGAAATGAAAGAGCACAATTCATGCACACTCTAAGGAAACACAATAATAATCAACTAAGCACTTTCTAGTCTATGTGTTAGTCAAGCATTCCCTTGCCAATCATCTTGCTAGATGAGAATCCATAATTTTCCCATCCTACATTTTGGGTTAGAACACCATAAAATGTCCCATAGTATATTTTGATTTTTGTCTTCACTACCATCTCTCCATAGATGCATGAAAAGTATTAGCGAGTCAACCTCACCCTATGCCAAGATACTTCTCAATTCTTCCCACCTAGTTGGGGATTCTCACATTCATACCTTTCTCATTCTCACGTTATTCACCATTTCATACTCATGCAAACCAATAAACAACAACGATGTCAATGCCCCTTCTTGATAACATGGGAGTACACTTGCATATGGTGGAACAATGGAGGAATTCTCAATAATTAGCAAAGGCTAATATATAAGAGAAGACATATGAAACACAAACAAGGTAAGAAAATAGTATGGGAATATATCAATGAGATTAGAGGAACTGGACAAGAAAGGAATGAAACCTTTGTAACATCTTCAAAAGTAGTTTTTATACATAAGAATGGTAAATTTACATAAAAATTGGGATGTGTAGGCTTATATCATGGAATTTCTTGGTCAAGTTGGAACATATGAGGAAATATGTGACAAGTAACACATCCCTACACTTTTTCTCCTTTGAAACCCACTTGTAAAGTCATAGTTCCCCCTCATTTCCTAATAGTCATTCCATGTTTACTTTATATCATTTAATTGATTACATCATAGTTACATTTCCACATTAGGTTCAACTTATGTAGAAACATAAATATTTGGATAACCCTTGTTATTCAAATTAATATCCATTACCATGGTATTAGCCTTTGGGCCTTTCTAGGAATTCAAATCATCAGAAAATTTTGTCACTTATACACAATATTTACAGTGTGGCCCACCATTAACCTAAAATCCAAGAAAAACATTATAAAATGAAATTTAATTCTTGTGTAAGATCCATACACATAGGCCCATGTTCCAAAGAGGGAATTCAAAATGGTTTCTTCTCTCCACCTCACTGCTCCTCCCTGACTTAGTGCTTCTATTTACCATAGTGATGTAACTATGTGTTAGCATGTTTGCAAGTAGAGTGTGCTTTTCATTGATGGAAATATCAGAGTGTGCGTCGATGGAAAAACAGGAACAACATAAGCTCAGGTGAAGAAGAAAACATTATGCAGAGAACCAAGCTCAGGAGAGATAGTGTTCTGAGATGTGCATACGAGATCCCATACATCAAGGCTCACAGAAGGATCAAAAGTCATGGCCTTTGACACTTGGATATTTGAGAAATCCAAAGCTCAAGAGGAGGAGAGACAATGGTCGTTGGATCACTAATCCTGAATACCTGATGTCCATTAGATCAGAGTCCAGTGACCAGAGGAAGCGTAAAGGATAAGTACAGATCTGATCCGTTGGATCTAAGCGTGAAGGACCAACAACCGTTGGATCAAGTATAACTGTGAAGGGGATAATGCCAATATCCATCCTCCAACTTCGTGAAATGCAAAATCGTGATGAGATATGAACCATTGGATCCACAAGACAGGTGGCGAGAGATCAGCGTTTCACTGACTCGTGAACTGGAAAAGTAAAAGGTAAGACTTGTAGGAACTCATGAAATGTGAAGTCCCGATGAGATATGAACCGTTGGATCCAAAGGACACGTGGCAAGAGATCAACATTTCGCTTACTCATGAAGTGGAAAAGTCAAAGGTAAAAGTTGTAGGAACTCGTGAAATGCAAAGTCCCGATAAGATATGGAACGTTAGATCAAAGAGGACTATGGACCATTGATCTAGAGTATTTTGGATATAAGGAGTTGGAAGAGTTAGGGTTGGCTCATGTTCAAAGACCTAACTTGCAAAGTCGCGATTTGATCACAGCCATCGATCAAAGGGAGAACGAGGATTGTTGATTCAAGAAGGACATGTGGCATACCACGTCAATAGACCACATCAGCAAGGACACATGGCACAATCAGACAATGACAAGTGTCAAGTTGATTCGGCATTTCAGGTACGTGGAAATCACAAATTCGAGTGACACGTGGAAGCTTCTTGGCTCATGACACGTCATCGAGTGACGCAAGAGTTACGTCACTCCATGAGTTTTTATTTGGGAGTTTTACCACTAGTGCTCACCCAAAGACCCAAAGTCTCGAAGGTCAAAGTCCCGTAGTGGAGGATAGTCGTTGGCTTAAAGAGGACATGCGTCAGTGGATTGTCAAGTCCGGGAAAAAGAAAAGGAAAGATGAACGAGAGTTTGAGAATTGAAATCTATGAATTCCGGAGACATGAAGGAGATATCGATCATTGATCCAAGAGGTACACACGTCATTGGATCATGGACTCTAGGTGAAATTCTTCGGGAGAAAACAAGAAATTGAGAATTGAAACTCCCGGAGCCCGGATCGTGAAATCGATCTCGTCCATTGGTTTGCAGGGACACGTGTCATCTGATTGATGAGACCAAGGATTATGTGTGGAAAAAGGAAAGAAGGAAAAGCCTTCTATTGAAGAGGATAGATTTCAGTAGATATTTCATTCCAGAATATATCAAGTCAGCAGCAATAGGGTTTGAGAGTTGAAACTCACGGAGCCCGGATCATGAAGGAAACCTCAGTAGTTGAAGGAGGAAGGAGAGATCTGGTCTGCAGACTTGAGAGGATAGATCTGAACTGTCCATTCAAGAGCACCATCAAGATCATGAGATCGACGGTCATGATCCATTGCAGGGCCAGAACATGCTCGGGCCTTAATATTTCATGAGCGGGCCGCAATTGAAACTATGGTTTTGGAGAAAGGATGGGTGGAGGCTCATGGTGAATTGCAGGGTGAAAATCAGTTTGGTCTAAACCACCTTTGGACATGCCCGCAATCGCTTGGTCACATGAATCTCATATCCCAAGGTCATATCGTGAAATGGAGCCAGCACTCATTAGACAAAAATCGGGAAGCGCCTTTTGAATAAGCACTTGGTCATCGTCAGTGGTCATGTGAAGGAAGGAGTTAGAATCCAAAGAAGCCATGAAGGATGTAGAAGGTACACAGAGAGTATAAAAATGTAGAACAAAGAATAGATGGGTGTTGTTGTTGAGAGTGATTCATGCGAGAAGAGAGACGTTGATGCAAGAGAGAAGAGTAGTGTAGCAGAATAGTGATGAGACTGGTAAGCCATAGATAAACATTGTATCATTGTGATAAAGTTATAAAAATCAAATATTTATATTTTCGGATGGTAGGGAGATGCTAGGGAGGATTGGTGTCCTCAGAGTTTCAAGTGGGTGCTTGAACACATGGAGTTGTAGCTTCCATCCGGTTGCAGCTAGAAAAACCAGGGTGGTAGGGTGGTGCAAGGGATAACTATTGTTCTCTATTATACAGGTTGGTGCCTGTGTGACATGAAGTCGGTTCTTCCATCTAGTTGGTGCTGGAACACTCAGGGAGTTGGTGCTTCCTTCTAGTGGGTACTAGAGAAACTAGAGAGTTGGTGCTCTCAGCAAGTTGTTTCTTGTAAAACAGAGGTTGTAGTAGCCTCAAGAGGAGCTAGAGCTCATAAAATTGATAATGTAAAGAAAATAAAGATTACTTCTCATATCAAGAAGAAGAGGTTTTTCCCTTTATGGGTTTCCTCAGGAAATATCTGTCTCTATATATTTCATGTGTGTGATTGATGTTTAATATTATATTTCTTACTTCCCTGCATCATTGTGATCGTCATTGAGTGTTATGTAAAGATTTTAAAATGGGCATAATCGTTTAAGCACAGTAACAACTGATTCACCCCCCCTCTCAGTTGTCTAAAAATTGGTATCAGAGCTAGTTCCTTTTATCTAAAGGTATATCACTAAGCTTAAACATGTCAAGTCATGAAGTAACTTCAACCAATNTTCTTACTTCCCTGCATCATTGTGATCGTCATTGAGTGTTATGTAAAGATTTTAAAATGGGCATAATCGTTTAAGCACAGTAACAACTGATTCACCCCCCCTCTCAGTTGTCTAAAAATTGGTATCAGAGCTAGTTCCTTTTATCTAAAGGTATATCACTAAGCTTAAAAATGTCAAGTCATGAAGTAACTTCAACCAATAAGGCCCCTTTGTTCAATGGAACAAACTTTGCCTTTTGGAAAGTTAGGATGAGAACCTACATAATGGATTTAGGTGTAGATGTCTGGGATGTGGTAGACACTGGTTATGTAAAGCCAATTGTACTAGCTAATAAGGATGACAATATAGAATTCACCTTCAATTCTAAGGCTATGATTGTTATTCTGAGTGGGCTTGCAGAAGAAGAATTTGTAAAAGTTATGCACTTAGAAACTACCAAATAAATGTGGGACAAACTCATTAGCAGTTATGAAGGTAATGAGAAGGTAAAGGATGCCAAGATTCAAACCTACAGATTATAGTTTGAACAGCTAAATATGAAAGAGGATGGCACTATTGGGAAGTACTTTCTGAGAGTTGAAGAACTAGTGAATGCCATGAAGAGTCTTGGTGAGAAGTTTGAAGATGTAGTTTTAGTCCAGAAGATTTTAAGATCTTTGCCAGATAGGTTCAACCCAAAGGTCTCTGCTATAGAAGAACTTAATGATCTAAAAAATTTTCCTCTTGATCAACTTCTAGGAATGTTGACTGCATATGAAATGAGGATAGGTAAAGATAAATCCACCTCTAGAGAAGCATCTTTTAAAGGAGATAAGATTGAGGATTTTGAGCCTGATGAAATTGAAGCAAAATTTTTGAGAAGACTGAAGAAAGGATCAAGAAAGTATCAAGGAAAGTTTCCCTTCAAGTGTTTAACTGTGGAAAGATAGGCCACTTTGCATCTAAGTGTCCACACAAGAAGCAGGATCAGAATTTTGAAGGTGAAAAGAAGTACAAACCCAGGAGATTTGGTAAAAAGAAAATTTTATGTGTAAACAATGATGACTCTTCAAACGACACAGATAGTGACTCTTCCTATGAGGATAAGGTTAATGAATTGGTTCTTATGGCCAAAGAGGATTATGATAATAAAATCACAAGAAGTAATGTTGAGGATGAAGAAGTTGTGGTTGACCTAGAAGGAGAACTGATCAGTGCTCTAGAAGAAATTGCTAGACTCAGATCTAAGAAGAAAAAGAAAAAACAATTATTGATATAGTTTGAGAAAGAAAATAAAGAACCTAATGAAACCTTTGCCCTGATAAAAGTGGAATTAGAAGAGGCAAAGAAAATAGAGGACATTCTAAAACAACAATTATCATAAAAGAAGGCAAGATGTGAAGCCCTCGAAGAAGAGGTAGTAAAAACCAGAAAAGAGATGGAGAAGTTTAAAACATTGTATCTTCAAAACCTTCCTAGCATTAAGGCCACAGCAGAACTAAATGACATTTTGAGCAAACAAAGATCTCCCTTGTTGAAGACTAGTTTAGGCTATGTAAATGGTTCAAGCAGCAAACAACTAGAAAGCAAAGATCTAGTAAAGATGATCAAGTTCCAAGCCATAAGACAATCAAACCATGAGAGTACTCTGTCACCTAAATCTAATAAAGACAAGATGATCCCTGATCAGAAACAAAGAGATCAGAAGATGGAGCAAAAAATTCCAAGAAGAAGGCCATCCTTCAGGTACCAAAATTTCTTTCATGGCTATTGTTTTTACTGTTCTAATTTTGGTCATAAGATTGTAAACTGTCAAATTAAGTTTAGAGACATGTAACTCAAGAGGTCAAGAAATAGACAATCTTTAAAATATAGAACTAAGCATCCAATGAATAGACAACGTAGAACCAATCACTTTGACCTACTGAAAAATGAACTTGAATGTTATAACTATCATAACTTCATCCATAAAGCTACAAACTACCATTTGAAGAAGTACAAGGCAGATCCAAGGATAAATTCTTTAGCTAGAAATGCCAGCACATGGAAAAAGAAAGAGAGTGAAAAATGTGGTCTAGTACTTTCAGCTCAAAAACAAAAAGACCCCTGGTATATAGGCAGTGGTTGTTCCAAGCACATGACTAGAGACAAGGATAATTTTTTGTCTATAAGTAAAAGAAAAACAGGAAATGTAACCTTTGGAAATGATGAACCAGGTAAAATAAAGGGTAAAGGGATGGTGAGTTTGAGTAATGGTAAAGGAAAATCCCAGGATGTTCTGCTTGTATATGGGCTAAAACATAATTTACTTAGTGTAAGTCAAATCTGTGACAGAGGATGCGAAGTGGTGTTCACTTCCAAATACTGTAAGATAAAGTTTGTAAATTCAGGACAAGTGGTGGCTAAAGGCATAAGGACATATAATAATGTATATGTGATGAAAGAAGATAGAGAAGAGTGTCATCTAAGAAAACATGATGAGAGATGGTTATGGCATACGAGACTTGGACATATAAAATTTGACCACTTAATCAAGCTCAAAAATCTTGAGGCAATAAAAGATCTTCCAAGAATATCAAAGCCACAAGATTCTGTGTGTAAACCCTTTCAAGTAGGAAAGATAACCAGGACATGGTTTAAATCCAAGAACTCTACTTCAACAGATAAACCACTTCAATGTGTACCATCAAGACAGGAAGGCACATGGAAGGAAAACTACTTCATGCTAATCATTGATGATTACTCCAGACTAACTTGGGTTGTTTTCCTCAAAGAAAAAGCTGACGCATTTGAGAAATTTAAAATATTTAAGGCTTTAATTGAGAATCGAACAGGCAACAGATTAAAGGTTGTGAGATCATACATAGGAGGAAAATTTATGTCAAGTGATTTCAAGGAGTTCTGTGACAAACATGGGATCAAAAGAGAATACACAATCCTAGGAACCCCATAGCAAAATGGAGTAGTTGAGAGGCAAAATAGAACAGTTCAGCAAATGGCCAGGTCAATGATGAATGAGAAGAACATTGGTCAAACATGCTAGGTAGAAGCAATACACACATCAATCCATATTCTTAATAAGTCTCACCTCAGACCACACAGTGACAAGACACCCTATGAACTATGGCATGGAAGACCTGCTGCAATCAAAAACTTCAAAGTCTTTGGGAGTAAGCGCTACATAAAGAACAATAATGAGAACCTTTGAAAGTATGATGACAGGGCTGATAAAGGCATCTTATTAAGGTGTGCTACAAATAGTAAAGGATACAGATTCTATAATAAGAGGCTGCATAAATTGGTTGGTTGTATTGGCATAAAAGTTGATGAAGGAGTTTCAGTAAGATAGGTGAAAAATATTGAATCAACAATAGAGGATATAGGTGAATTTGAAGTTGAACGGGTCCAAGAATCAGAACAAGAAGACTATGAGTCAGATGAATATTCAAATACTCATGCAGACTCAAATTAGTAGACAAGATCAAATTCGTCCTCCAGAATTACTTAAAAGAATCATCCTACAAGTCAAATAATTGGTGAGAAAGACAAAGGTGTACAAACCAGGAGAAGGATAATCAAAAACACCGAGCAATCACATATAGCCTTCATATCCTTGGTGGAACCCAAGAACTTCAATGAACCCAGTGAATATGTAAACTGGTTAAAATCAATGAATGAGGAATTGAACTAGATTGAAAAGAAAGACACTTGGGAACTCATTCCTAGGCCAGAAAATAAAAATGTAATAGGCTCCAAATGGGTCTACAAAAATAAGATGAATGAGCAAGGAAATATTGTAAGAAATAAAGCCCGATTGGTCTGTAAAGGGTATTCTCAAATAGAAATACTGGATTTTGATGAAACATTTGCGCCTGTAGCAAGATTAGAAGCTATTAGAATGTTTCTTGCCTATGCTTGTCATAAACAGTTTAAATTCTATCAAATGGATGTCAAGTCATCTTTTCTAAATGGATATCTAAAAGAAGAAGTCTATATGGAACAACCAAAGGGTTTCCAACTGTCAGATAACCCTAACTTTGTCTGCAAGCTGAAGAAAACCTTATATGGGTTGAAACAAGCTCCTCATGCCTGGTATCACAGACTAGATACGTATCTACAAGACAAAGGGTTCAAGAGAGGAACAGATGACAACAATCTATATATCAAAACATAAGGTAATGATCTGCTCATTGTGTTGGTCTATGTAGATGACATCATCACTGGTAGTAATAATTCTTCACTGGTAAAATGGTTTTCTTCTACCATGCAGTCTGAATTTGAAATTTCTATGATAGGGGAACTGTCACTTTTTCTTGGCCTACAAATTACTCAGATGTCTAAAGGAATATTTATTTCTCAAGAAAAATATCTAAGAGAAATGTTGAAAAGGTTTCAAATGGAAGATTCTAAACCTATGAGCACACCTATGGTCACTGGATGTAAGTTAATCAAGGATGATGATTCACCTGATGTTGATCAGATTTCATATAAGTCTATGATAGGTAGCCTATTGTATATCACAGCATCCCGTCCAGACATAATTCATGCTATTGGAATGGTAGGAAGGTATCAGGATGCACCTAAACAGAGTCATTTGTTAGTTGTCAAAATAATATTCAGATACTTGAAAGGAACAATGGACTATGGCCTATGGTATCCTAGGAATCAAATTTTCAACTAGCAGACTATTCAGATGTTGATTGGGCTAACTGCATGGATGAAATAAAAAGAACGAGTGGAGGTGAATTCTTCTTAGGAGATTCCCTTGTATCATGGTTGAGCAAGAAGAAAGGTTCCATTTCCTTATCAACTACAAAAGTTGAATACATTGCAGCTGCCACCTGCTGCACCCAAGTATTGTGGATGATTTAGACACTTACAGACTTGGAGGTAAAATGTATTGCACTGATCCCAATTCATTGTGATAATACCACTGCAATCAATCTGTCAAAAAACCCTGTGTTTCACTCCAAGACCAAGCATATACCCATCAAGTATCACTTCTTGAGGGAACAGGTGACCAAAACTGTTGTTTCTTTTCCCTATATTCCTTCCAAAGATCAGATTGTTGATATCTTCACTAAACCTCTTGCAAAATCTCATTTTGAGTATCTACGCGAGAAGTTGGGCGTGAACCCATTATCAACCTAAGAGGGTTCATCCTGTCAGGGGGAGTATGTATTGATTGAATATCTGATACCTTCGACAAGTACTGTAACAGCTTAGGGGGGGCATGTTTTCTTTGACATTGATGTCAAAGGGGGAGAAAAGGAGTGGTCTAGATGCTAGAGTTCGATATATAAGTAGAATAGTGCAGTCGTTCAGGGTTGCCGTCAATGCCAAAGGGGGAGATTGTTGGCATGTTTACAAGCAAAGTGTGCTTGTCATTGATGGAAAGATTAGAGTGTGCATCGATGGAAAAACAGGAACAGCATAAGCTCAGGTGAAGAATCAAACATTATGTAGAGATCCAAGCTCAGGAGAGATAGCATTCTGAGATGCATAGATGAGATCCCATACATAAAGGCTCGCAGAAGGATCAAAAGTCATGGCCTTTGACACTTAGATATTTGAGAAAGCTAGAGCTCAGAAGGAGGAGCGACAGTGGTCGTTGGATCACCAATCCTAAATGCCCAATGTCCGTTAGATCAAAGTCCAGTGACCAGAGGAAGTGCAGAGGAGAAGTACATATCTGATCCGTTGGATCTAAGTGCGGAGGACCAACAACCGTCAGAACTAGTATAACTGTGAAGAGGATAGGGTTGAGATCCATCCTCCAACTCCGTGAAATGAGAAATCGTGATTAGATATTAATCGTTGGATCTAGAGGACACATGGCGAGAGATCAGCATTTCACTGACTCGCGAACTAGAAAAGTCAAAGCTAAGATTTGTAGGAACTCGCGAAATGCAAAGTCCCAATGAGATCTAAACCATTGAATCTAGAGGACACGTGGCGAGAGATCAGCATTTCGCTGGCTCGCTAAGTGGAAAAGTCAAAGGTAAGAGTTGTAGGAACTTGTGAAACATGAAGTCCCGATAAGATCTGGACCGTTGGATCAAAGATGATTGTGGACCATTGATCTAGAGTATTTCAGATATCGAGAGTTGGAAGGGTCACGGTTGGCTCAYGTTCAAGCACCAGACTCGCGAAGTCGCGATTTGATCACAATCATCGATCAAAGGGAGAGTGAGGACCATTGATTCAAGAAGGAGATGTGTCAGACCACGTCAGCAAGGAAAGGTGGCAGACTACGTCTGCAAGGACACGTTGTGCAATCAGACAATGACAAGTGTCAAGTTGATTCGGCATTTCAGGTATGTGCAAATCACAAATCTGAGTGATATGTGGAAGCTGCTTGGCTCATGAAATATCATCGAGTGACGCAAGAGTTACATCACTCCGGGAGTTTTGATTCAAGAGTTTTACCACCAATACTTTCCAAAAGACCTGAAATCCCTAAGGCCGAAGTCCCGGAGCGGAGGATAGCCGTTGGATTAAAGAGGACATGCGTCAGTGGATTGTCAACTCCGGGAAAAAGCAAAAGAAGGATAAATGAGAGTTTGAGAATTAAAATCTCTAAAG